>CATIWQ010143966.1:0-12716 GCA_949673415.1 Euphorbia schlechtendalii | reverse complement strand
CCATTGATTGATAATCATAAATGTCCCAAGTCTATTTTAATCATGGGAATGAATGAAACAAAAGACTTGTATGTTGGATGATCTATAGCAATGTAGTTGCTATGTCACTTGGTAAAGTAGATCATGAACATGGGCACATGTTGAAAACATGGGGCTGGACCGATCCACACAACAAAGTCACATGGTTGTATGTCATAGACAGTTTGCTGAGTAGGTCTCAATAGTCCTCAGTCTTGATTTCAATTTATTATTAATGTGGAAGTGGGTATGCTGTAGCATATTACTAACGGATTCTTAAATATTGGATTACAGATACTGGTATGCTCGGTATATTTTCTTGACCACATTAGTAGTAGTGTTGAAGTGATAGGATTGCCATTCGATTTGATAAATTGAAATGAATCACCAGCCACTTGATGAATAAAAGTGATAAGAACGTCCAATAAGTCATTGACTTATATTATCATTTTATTCTAGACCAAGAAATACGATGAACTACATAAGGGGTGACAAGCACCATGCCTCTTGTTCATCATATTGATGTCAGCTATCAAAGGACTTTGTGAGAAAACTACTAGGTTCAGTATCTTTAATAGACGGCTGTATTCTATCCCAATTGGGGGCTGTAATGGTTTGCTAGAATCCGCTTACAATCTATGGGTGAATCTCATTGCCAACATATGGACAGACGCAAAGGACCGTGTGCTTAGAACTACTGATTTGAGATTCCTCGTACATGCAATGTAACAAGACTTGATGAAGAATTGATTATTAATTAATTGACATGTCAAGTCAATGTAATTGAATAATCTATATATCTTCAATAAATTAATTTAGTTAATGATAATATAATTTATTTTATATTATTCATTAAATTAAATTAAGTCGATTAAATTGAATTTACATATGGTATTTGTTTAATTGATAATTAAATATATGTTGAATAATTTAATTGAATAAATTTAATCATAAAGTATTGCATGCTAAAATTATTAATTGACTAAATTTAGTTAATTAAATTAATTTGTAGTATGACAATTTATTTTATTAAATTGCAATCCTTATTTTTTGTCTATGGGTTAATTTGTAAAATATGAAAGTTGACAATTAAATTTGTTTAAGGAATTAAACTATGGGGTTTAATTATTAAACTTAAAATTAATTGGGTCAAATTCATAATTAAATTAAACATAAACCTAATTGACTAATTAGACTATAAATTGACAAAAATAAAACTAGCCCTGATAGAGATATAGAGAAAAATGTGAGTAGCCATTCTTGGAGTTTTTCTCTCATCATTCTTCATCCATTCGGCTAGCACCGATCCCGGTTATATAGGAGTTTGTGCACGTGAGATTGGAGAGCTTTTGCTTGAGAGCTTTTACTGCTGCTATCTCTTAAAGAGATATTCCAATTAAGTTTTATTTGTGAAATAAATCCTATTGAAACCTTATCAATGGTTCTTGAGAATATCCTATTTGAATTCGAGAAAATTTTAACCGGTAATTCCACCGACGTGGTTATGTTTTCGATGACAATTCCCTTCACCTTGCAGATGCAATGTCATCATTGTCACTTGAAATGTCATCAAAATCACCCAAATCATCCAAATTGATATTAAATGTAGGATCATGCTTGGTAAATTTTTTCACCAATAAAGAAAACATTTGAATAACCTTTTGTCCACCTTTTGGTTCACAGCCTCCTCCATTTCAAGTTTGAGTTGTTCTTTCATGGTAGATGTCAATTCTTTAAAGTTGGTAGACTCTGAGTTATTGGATCTTGCTATTGTTGTCTTCACCTTTTTGGATAATTCACGCATACCAACAAGCCATGATGGTCCATGTGATTTATCCCCGGAAATAAGTTGATTAACACTCTCATTGTGAGCACCGGATGAGCATATGTCTTGAATAGCTTTCTGCAAAGTCGCCAATATACAATTGTGAGTATATGGATTGATTTGTTAATATATAAGGTTATGGATTAATACTGATAATTTTAAAATTACTGATTTCAGTTTGTGATTTGTATTCCCGACCATCTATTCATTTGCGTGTTGCAATGAACACATCAGCTTTTGACGGTGCAGCCCCATCTTCATTTCCAAGTTGCTATCAATAAAGAAATAGAAAATGGAAAACACGAGCACAAGTAAAAAATTTGCAGATATCCTGCTAGTTTTGTCTTGTCATAATTGATTTTTCAATTTTAAAAGTAATCAAATAAAAACTATACAACCCAACAGTTCTAACAAATATATGCAATTTATGTTCATTCAACCAATGCAGAAGCAGACGACGCTATGATATTGACAAAACTACCGTGGTAAAAAATAGAAACTTCCAACAAAAGTTTATTATATAGTGAGCAATGTCTGAAAGGAATAGACTTATACAAGTTCCCTGCAATTTCCCACCATTGTCATCATACAGAATAGAGCAGAACCACATATATTCTCGCATAGATTAAAAAAATCATACAATAAAGCAAGTAGCAGAATCATGCCATAATAAAAAGTAGGGTAACCTTTTTTTTCACTTCAACTATAGTTTCTTACTAAAAAGAAAAGGCATCATAATCATTTATCAGAACCAACCAAAAGACTTCACATTCATCCATCACATGCTTCAAAACACACTCTCACAAATTTCTATTTCTTCTAAAACAAAGAAGAAGAAAAAAAGAGCAAATACAGAGAAAATTAAGTATTTTTCTTGCACAATGCACCACCAGCATGTAGCACAAATTCACAATAGTTGCATGTATTAACAATTATGATAAAATATATCCAAAATATATGTTACATACCAATTTCTTAGTGATTTGAGTGAAACTTATTGGGCTCGCAGTGTGTGTTTCCTTGACCTTCTTTCGATTTTCAGCATTTTGCTCTGCTATTGCCTACAAATAAGTTTCAAGTATAAAATTCAGAACTACCACTTATATAGAGAAAGGAAATGCAATTTCATATTACCTTAACTTTTGGATCATTCCAATATACTAAGAGATCTTTGAATTCTTCAATTGGAATATATATTGGCATGTTTGCTAACCTTTCCTCGTCTGTTTCATAAGGAGTGAAATATTTACTCTTCACACAGCTCTTACTCGTCTTCCATGCATGATCGATAGTATTGCTATTTACTGTAAACCTAAAATATTTATAACAAAGTTCACAAGCTAAATACAAAGTTAAAGTATACAGAATAAAGGTAAATTATACAACTTTGTCATTGTTCTAAGAAAAAAATAAAGCCCTGAAAAAACATGCATTACCATCCACAATGTCATAAAGGGTGTTAAGAGTCGAGGCCAAATATTTGTTCTTAGAATTACTTGTTGATTGCCTTAAATGTAAAACTCACACTTCAGATGCACATCTCTTACCGATTAATGAAAACAACAATCATTCTCGTTCCCTCAAGGCTGCCAATTTTGTGTAGTTTGTTTGCCACTTTTCTACTGATAATATAAAAGTTCTAAATATGAGCAGGTGTTATCAGTATCGCTTATCAAATAGAAAAATGACGATAACTGCAAGTATACCGTTGCGATGTAGTTTTAAAAGATATCAATCTCACAGGGAAGGAATTCGGTTCTAAAGATCAACTAGAGTTACGGAACAAAAGAAAAAAATAAGTTAAAGATTTTGAATGGTAGACTAATGAATGGACAGATGAATGAATAGATTAGAGAAGATGATAAGCATATAGATATTCCCTAAGAACAAATATAGGGGAGTAAAGTATGCAACATAATCAAGAATATTTTATGCACTAGATAACTTCAAAAAACTCTGTTCTAGAAGCCCAAATATCATATGATTCACCGCAGAGCAACACATGAAATGACTTTTCTAAATCTAGGGTAAAGTAATTATGACACTTATAAAAGCCTGAACAACAATAATACTATGCTTAGTATGGGTCGCTCTCACATAGCTATATTTAGCAAGTTGCCACTCCAAAAATGTTGGCTCACTAAACAACGTTATAATCAAAGATCCAGTGATTATACACAATCTTGTTAACCCCGAAACTACTCTTAAAGTCAACTTGAAAGCATATAACTTCATTAATATAAGTGACGCAAGACTAATTACTTGTTATAACATGTAAATATATCATAAACTTTGAATTAGAACGAATAAGTAGAAAAGAAAGTAAAGTTGTAAGGTATGCAAGTGAAAGCTAAAGTTTATCAAACTATATCCACTCTTTAATGGGAGTCGTCAATTCCCGCATTTCATGCGTCTACTTTGAATTCGGTCTCGACTCATACAGAACCTCCATTAGGATGCTATTCCTCATGAATATTGAACAAATGAATGTTGAAGAATAGAAACTTTTATTGATAAGTGCTTTGCAATTACACTCATACAACAATCACTCGAATTTGTGGAGAAATCTAGTGGTTGAAACAAGAATCGAATCACTTATGCATTTTTCTCCCTAACACTTTGAACTTAGCGAAATCTACATAACTTTCACTCTCTATCTATCATATATCATGCTATACATGTCATCTTACACCATTTGCAAGAAATGGCTGATTTGAACCTCTATTTATAAAGTGTGAAAAGTTGAGTTTATCCAAACAAATAGTCATGTCCATTGGTGAAGGGTTGCATCATCTTCAATGTGATTGGATGCAAGATTTCATCCTTATCTTCAATGGAAAGGTACCTTTTCGTGGTTGCATTGTCTCCAAAAGGTGTCTCTTCACCTGACAATTGATGGTGGTTATATCCGGCAGTTGGAAGTTGAGAAAAGTTTATCAAACCTGTTGAACGGGATTTTGTACCAGCTTGCTCGTTCAATGATGATGGCTTTTTGGGATATTTATCCTCAAATTACATGATTATTTAATGTTCGACGATCTTCAAATGGGAGTCTTCCTCGTCTCTGAATTTAAAAGGATTTTAATTCAGAAATTAATTAAAAAAATATAAAAATACAAAAAAAATTCAAAAAAACACCATCGAAAACCGGATCTGGAGTCTAGCCAGAAAGCCTGTCGAGGTACACCAGGTGTCTGGCGAACCTCACCAGACTTTGGTGAGGCTCGCCAGAGTTCTGGCAAGGCACCTCAACAATTTGGCGAGGCTGGCCAAACTGTCTGGCGAGGCAGCCTCGCCAACGAGGCTGGTGAGCTCGCCAAACTCTTTGGTGATCCCGTCAAATGTTTTTGCCTTTTTTGGATTTTTCGAGATTTTTCTATAAATATTTGAACCTTTTTGGATTGAAGGGGGCTGGAAAATTCAAAGAAAATTCTCTCTTTCAGATAGAAAAAATACAGATAAAAATACTTTCTTTTCTTCTAATTTTTTTTGGATCCAAAACACATTTGGATCCCAAATCTCTTCATCTTTTAATTAAATTTCTTCATCTATTTCTTCTTAAATTCTCATATATTCTCGAGTCTAAAACAAATTTAGAACCCGAGTCTGATTATCTTTTGGATAAATAAACACGTATTTTCCAATTAAATTACACTAAAATTCCAAGAATTAAACAAAGATTTTTAGGACTTTTACATCAACAATTTCTCCTTTTTTTTATTTATTTTGTATGTTAGAATACCCCAAAAAAGAGAATTAAAATTATTCCCGAATAACAGACCTCACCTTATGCCATACGATCATTTTCACTAATAAAATTGATCAACATACGTGTAAATAAAAATGAACTATTTTTATTTAAAATAACAACGTAAAATCTTCGATGTTTTAATTAGGCCACACAAACATCACTAAAATCAAATCGAACATATGTGATATCCCCTGTGCTAACCTTTGTGGATGTAGGTTAGATGTATGTTTAGGATTTTATTTTTCCTTCGGGTATTGCATATATTTTCGAGGAAATGTAATTAATAGGTTAGCGGGTGATTGCACCCCCCAATTTTTGAAAGCCTTGTAATTTTTATTTTTCCCATTTACTTATTGTTTTGTGGATGGATTTACTACTTTTTCTATACGTGAATCATACATGTAAACTCGAAAAAACGATCTAAGTGAGAATATGCATAACTAAGAAAATACAATTTTCTATAGATGCAATATAATGTAATCACATAAGAAATAAGCAACTTATCTCGAACCCGAATCTCTGTGTCTTGGTGGGACGTCCCTCGAACGTTAAGCCTCACAAGACTCTAATTCCTGGAAAAAGCTAATCCAGGTGGCGACTCCACACTAAGAGACGGCGGATTCGGGTTCGAACCAATCTAAAATGTTTTCGCACTCTCTTTCAACCTCTTTTTCGGGTCCCCGACCCGGTTCACCTTTTTTCAAACACCCCGGTGGACCGCGCCTATGAAATCGCACGCTCTCGGCCCACTGCTCCGTGTCGCCCGCTCACAGTGGCGGCTTCGCTGGGGATTTTTCTGAAATTTGTTTTTCAAAGGTTTTAGATTTTAGATAAGTGCTGAAAATTATTGATCACATTATTCCGTTTTCTCTTAATTATGACGTATTCATAATAATGCATTGCAATAGAAGGAATTAGCCTATAAGTCTAAGGTACCCCCATTACCGCGAAGCTCTCTCTTGTACTAATCTGCCTTCATGAGAAAAGATAGTACTTGAGCGGGTGGAGCACTTGTTGCCATATCAAATGTACCTCCCTCAACCATTTTGGGGAGAGGCTTGGAGTGTATTTCAGTGCAACAAGAACCTTCTACATCAGCAAGTCATTCACAACCCTCATGTAAATAATCCATAGGCATTTTCCCTAGGGTGTTACCCAAACACGCGATCATGCATTATATTTTCCTGCAGGTGCTCTCCTTAGTATCTTCATGATCCTAAGATGAACCAAACTTAGGATAGAGACTAGCTAAAAATCCTACACGCGGGAGTTGTATGGTTGGGAGATATGACGTTGCATGCTATGTGCTACTTGTATACTACTTTCAGTTTGTCACTGAACAAATGTTATACTAACCACGAATTTTTATGCTGATACTCGAACGTAGACACTCATGATATTAAATGTACATATCATGTTATCATCATCGGTGTCACATACACTTAGGCACAGTTGACACTATAGATTGTGTCACCCTAGGATAACATAAAACCACTTAGGAACATTACTTACCCCTTTTCAATGAGATGTCCACTTGACATCCCGCCATTAGCCTGTACATGGAAAACATATCTTTCTTTTACTACATGATGTCCACTTGACATCCGACACTTAGCCCGCAAGGGGCAATAACATTTCCACCACATTACCCATGAGATGTCTACTCAACATCTAACTCACATCCCTTCCGGGGTAATTATACACACCAAAAGCCCAAACGGGGTAAATGCCTACCCAAAACAATTTTTCCCACATTAAAGGATATCCCAGTTGATATTATAACCTAAGCCCATACGAGGAAAACTTACTTCGAAAGTCTTACCTTACCAAATCTTCAAGGGTATACGCCTCATACCTGAATCATTCGCCCACACGAGGCAATAATTCACGTATCACCACATACCCTCAAATAGTGATTACCACATAGGTATCCAAAAACTTTGCCCTAATTGGGCTAAATAACCAAATCATTCATTAGGTAGCTACATACGGTAGTTATTTTCATTTTATTAAGGTATGTCACACCGTTTACCCGAAATAATTTTGACCTCCTCATTCCATGAGACCTAGTCATAAACCTCAAACCATTGACCTATTACCACATAGGTATCTTAGTCACCTCACTTACACCACTCATGTTACGATGCCATACAGACATTGTACAAATCTCAAATCCAACCCCCGTTGTTGGATTTTCATTTCCACATGTTTTCATTTTTACCTAACGACTAACCTGTTTATTTCAAATGGATTGATATACATATTATTTCACATCATGGCATGCTAACCCCTTATGAGTGCAGCCATAACATGAAAAATCTCATGCATTACCCGCATCATGAATCATATCACGAATCTTACATGCACGGTTTAATATTCTGCTCGTGTATCAAAGGGGCTTGGAAGAGGCCTGCTCGCCGCCTGGTCCGCGTTTCTCCAATTATGGCCAATTTGGAGGGGGTTCCGTACTCTGACTCAAGTGAGGACTCAGGATCTGATTCAGATTTAGTTCGGCGCACGTTGATCGTGACCAATCAGCGAGAGGAAAGAGCAGGAGAGGATCACCTTGTCCTTACTAGACAAAATTCTCAACAGACACATCAGTCGTCGGTGAGCACCGAGATTGCAGCTACCCTGAATGCCTTTGCCAATAGCGAATAGCTAGCATCACTCATTCGATAACAAGTCGGGAGGGCCTAGAATGCAGGGTCCAACCCTGAGGTTACCCTTTACAACATCAATCCAACAAGGGGACCTCCCACCTCACACATGGTGCCCCCAACTACCTTTTATCAATTCGGGGTAGGACAAAGTCAGCTTAACCAGAGTCCGATTAGGCAGCCAAGATATAACTTTGCCAATCCTCCCCAATTCTTCCCGGGATAAATGGGGCAGCCAGCATTCACACCAGGGCCTTTCTACCAAGGAATGACCCAACAACCTATTCCTAACTAGAGTACGTTGGTCACCTCACAGTTCCAGGCACCTCAACTGCCCCATTTCGTAGCATATCCCTAGGGGCAATATGGCTCTTATCCAAGAGCAGGGAACGCCATCCTCCAACAACTTGGCATGGCGGAACTATGGCAATAGTTCTTGACCACTCATTGTGGCCACCTAAGGAACATGTACCCTGCATAACAGACAATTGAGGAAGAAGACAGCTTTCCCCCAAACTTCGCAATACAACAGTTTGAGAAGTACGTAGGATCTGGCGACCCTCGCGCTCACTTGACGCATTATCAAACAGTGATGAGAGCATTGAGGGTCAGTGATCGAATGATGGCTAAGCTCTTCGTCATCACCTTAGGCCACCCGATCAATGAATGGTACAGCCACCTTTCGATGGACATAGCCACTGATTGGAACAGCCTTGCTCAGGCTATGCTGGGACATTGTGGTTTCAACTCTCAGATGGAAACCACAATGCAACATCTAGAGGCTATAAGACAAAGGCAGGGTGAGAGCTTTAAATCCTACTATATGCGTTGGATGGCTACACAAGTCAGGCTGCAGACTCGTTTGATCCTATCAAAGATGATAACAAAGCTGCTGGACGGTGCCCTGCCACCATATAGGAACAAATTCGGATCTGATAGCTTCTCTAGTTATCAAGAAGTGTTTGAGAAGGCAAAGAGGATGGAGCACTTCGAATCCATTGATGCATATGAGGGGCACTACATCATTTCATGAAATAAATTTAGGTATAAATGGATTCCCCAAATGATTTGACTCTTGAGAGAAAGTGAGAGATAAATACATGTACTTAGACAACACGTGATAACAATTGCCTCATCATATAAGGATGAAAGATCAATGGAAAGATCTCCAAGCATGAAATATCCACCAACTCAACCAAGAGAACGAAACAAGCAAAGATCAAAAGGATCGGAGCTAGAATAAGGCTAAAATATCGACCAAGCAAGTTGGGACCAAACAACTGACGCAATATCACAAAGAAGGAGACAAATCGTTGAACATGTTAACAACTCCGTCACAACCATTCACAAAACCAAACAATCGGCGCAATATCACAAAGAAAGAGTCAAATCATTGAACACATCAACAACTCCATCACCACCATTCATGAGACCAAACAACCGGTGCAATGTCACAAAGAAGGAGTCGGATCATTGAACACGTCAACAACTCCATCACACGACTCACCACTATTTGTGGGGAAATCAAGCAATGATCGAAGCCCTAGAAAGGTCAAAATAATTGGCATAACACTAAAGATAGAAAGGAGTCAGATTGTTGAACAATTCAATAACTCCTTCACACGACTTGCTACTATATGTGGGGCAATCATCGCACCATCAAAGGAAACGCCAATGATCAAGACTTATCATCAAATACATCACAAGCCAGCAAAGCGGCATGAGCACCAACTAATCGATCAGAAAGGCTGAATGAGATAACAAATGAAATCGTGGACATGTACGGTAACTGACCTACCAAATCAACCAAATCTTACACAATTGCTATCACGCATAGGTGAAAGAAATAAATCTCTAAAAAGCTGTACAAACAAAAAAATAAATTTGTATTTAGCCTGTCAATTACCACTCGGTTAGTTGAGCAAAAATTAGGGCCTATTTTCAAAACATAAAAAGAATAGTCTGCTGAGTTGAAAACCCGAAAAGGGCTGCTCAGGCAAAACTTAGGACATTGAGAGAACCACATTGGTTAGAAAACCTAAGAGGGCTAATTGATGGCAGGAGTCAAATCATTTGAAACATTTATACCCCTGTTAAAGTTCATCAATGAATTGTCATGTTTGTTGAATCTTTATGCATATGCCTATCTTGATTGCTTGCATACCAATGGTAGAATGTCGCAAGTAAACATCAAAACAAAAAAAATGAAAATAAAGAAAAAATGAGTCTGCTGGCATGGATTGAAAACCTGAAAGGGTAGTCCAGGAAAAAATTAAGATGAGGTTCGATAGATTGAAAACCCGCAAGGGCGATCTATGCCGAAATTAGAACCAAAGAAATATCAAATTCTTCATCTCCTCCTCGAAACGATATGAGGCATCATATACCTTCAACACTTCAAGCAAAACGGCTTCCAAGCGATCATCGCCAACACAATGAGGGATCAACGATTCATCCAGACTTTCCTCAAATCAGATCTAAGCTATGAACTGGAATCTGATACAACGAACCCATGGTCGTTGCTTTGAGGAAGTCGTCCATGGAATCCCTAACAAGATAAACCCTGGGGAAAACCCTGCACCAGCACAAGAGAAGGCTCTTCAACGAACGAAGCCCACGACACCTACAACAGATGAACATACATCATATGATAAAAATTGTTCATGCATAAAATCATGCATACATTACGTTCGCATCACGTTATTTAAAGGTAAAGACGATGCCAAACCGGGGCAACACTCTCCCAATAAACAAGAATCCCCACCTCCACATGAGGAACCTACAAACAAGATAATGGCCCACTCAAGCCTAAAGTCAACGTTACAATGCCACAAAAGCCTCCTAAACAACGGAGCAGTTTTCGAGACACCCTCGAATTTCTTATTAAACTTATTTACTTATTATGTTTTAATTTTTGATTGAAGGGGAAAAAATTTTTGCTTCTAAAAAACTCAATCAAATAATTAAAACATTCACCATCAAATGTATTAACATTATCTTTTCTCTGATTTGTTATAGGAAGCAAGTCAACATCTTATTAAGGAAATACAAAACACAACCGAAGAAGGAAACAGTTATGTCAATGGCTGAAGAATGAAACAGTCTCATTTATCAATCGAAGAATGAAATGGTTGCCAATCATTAAAGGGACGTCGCAGAAAGAAATGGTCGACCCGCCTATAAGAGGCACCAAGTACCTAAAGGATTCCGAAGAAAGAAACGAACAACCCTATGAAGACACAGTGTCAGAAAGGAAGGCCTACGTTATCACCAATTGGGAACAACAAGTCACCAACCACACTGGTCAGGTGTTCTCTCTATCCCTACGCTCTTTTCATGTGATCATACTGGTTATACAACCAGTGATGATCACACGAGGGGCAGCTATGAGCACGGGATTTTGTACCAGCTCACACGCTCAATCATGATGGCTTTTCGGGATATTTATCCTCGAATCACACTATTTTTGACCATCCGAGGATCTTCAAATGGGAGTCTTCCTCGTCTTTGAATTTAGAAGGACTTTAATTCAGAAATTAATTAAAAAATATAAAAATACACAAAAAAATTAAAAAAACACCGCCAAAAAATCGGATCCGGAGTCTCGCTAGAAAGCCTGGCGAGGCTCGCTAGGGACCTGGTGAACCTTGCCAGCGGCCTGGTGAGGTACGCCAGGTGTCTGGCGAACCTCGCCAGGTCCTTGACGAGGCTCGCTAGGTAGTCTAGCGAGCTCGCCAGACCCTTTGGCGAGGCACCTCGCCAATTTGGTGAGGTACCTCGCCAATTTGGCGAGGCAGCCTCTCTGGCGAGCTCGCCAAACTTTTGGTGACCCCGCCAAACTATTTTGCCTTTTTTGGATTTCCTGGGATTTTTCTATAAATAGTCGGACCTTTTTGGATTGAAGGGGCTGGAATATTCAAAGAAAATTCTCTCTTTCAGATAAAAATGCTTTCTTTTCTTCTAATTTTTTTTTGGATCCAAAACACATTTGGATCCCAAATCTCTTCATCTTTTAATCAAATTTCTTCATCTATTTCTTCTTAAATCCTCAGATATTCTCGGGTCTAAAATAAATTTAGAACCCGAGTCTGATTATCTTTTGGATAAATAAATACTTATTTTCCAATTAAATTACACTAAAATTCCAAGAATTAAATGAAGACTTTTTTGACTTTTACATCAACAATTTCACCTAAAACTAAAGGACGAGGAGGACTTCCAAAGGCTGAACGGATACGTCAAAGTGGATTCTTACCGCAAGGGTACGCCTTTGAGTTCCTAGAGTTGCGAATTTCATGCTTTCATCTACTTTCATCTTCTTCTGATTTTATTTGTGGACCTAGGAATTATTTCACTTATTATTATTGTAAATGTTGTAATATTCTTCTTCTTCATCTTTTATTTCTCCTTTTTTATTTATTTTGTATGTTAGAATACCCCAACAAAGGGAATTAAAATTATT
>CATIWQ010143779.1:0-24555 GCA_949673415.1 Euphorbia schlechtendalii | reverse complement strand
TATAGTTACGGTCAAAGTTTGACCGACGGTCAAACTTCGCTCCGTTTGACTATTACCGAACTTTAACATTTTCTCATCATTCCTTTAATATAGTAACAATAAGTCGATGTCAAAATTTAGAAATTTTGGGGTGTTACAATTTTTTTGGAAAATCATTTATTTTTTGGAACATTATCATATTAAGGGAGAAAAGAGCTTACTGCTTCTTTTATGATTTCTTAGTCTATACCTTTTTTTTGAGGAAATTGCTTACTGCTTCTGATATGATTTCGTAGATTTCTTCATTTCTAGTTTTGTATATATCAGAATTTCATATCTTTTGACCTTATCAATCTAGATGGATGTTTTGATGATTTGCTTTGTAATAGTGTAGTTTGGACAATTGAGTTTGTCTTTTGCTTGGATGATAATCTTAATAGCACACCACATGTTCGACGAAATTCCTTGTAGAAGGATATATTTATTTTTTTACGATGATAATCTTAATTGAGTTTGTTTTCAATTTCTTATTTCGATTTTGTTGTTTTCGAATTCTAATTCTACTTTTTTATGTTTCGATGATAATCTCACATGAGTTTGATTTCGTTAATGGTGAAACTTATGGCATTTATATGTGTTGATTTTGCTGAATTTAGCCTTGCTGTTGTTGAGAATCTTAATCTAAATGTGATTGAGCAAATGGAAAATTAGTGTATGGAAACCAAAATGTTCTAAATCTTGTTTGCTTTGTTCAATTGATGTCTTAAACTCTAGCCCTCTTTCCACTGCAGCCTGGACACTTATATATATTGCTTGATATGCTCTGCTTTCGCTGGCGTAATCTTGAGTAGCTCCGAATAACAAAAATGCTTTGGAGTTTAAGAAAGCAATACAATGCATCCTCAAGCTTCCATCTAATTTTGACTATCAAATGTACTACAAATTAACGTGAGCAGATATTCTTTGTTTCTCACATCAGGTATACATCTAGACTAGACTGACTAGTATTGTATCATCATATTATTCTCAGTTGATTCATAACCTTTTCCATACTTATTTTTGCAGCTTCTCTACGAGCAATATTATCTCTAATCATTCCCCTAGATTTCTCGGCATCAGCAGCGGTGGCATTTAATTCAACCTCGATTGCTGCTAATTCGGCAGTGTCACAAATATACATTATACGTTATTTTTATTTGGTATAATATGTATTAAACCTGTTTATTTTGGTGTTGTAGGTTATATAATAGACATTATACGTTTTTTCTATTTGGTATAATATACATTATACCTGTTTGTTTGTTGTTGTAATGGTTTTGCTGCAATTTTACTTTGTTTTAATAGACTTTCTATCTTTTTATATTTTGATATAATATGTATTATGCCTATTTAGTTACAGATGTGAATGTCACTGGCTATTTCTATATATTTTTTTCGAGGTGGTATAATGCGTGTTATACGAGTTTGCGTTTTGGTATAATGTTCATTATACTAGATTTTTTAGTGCATTTGCAATCTCAACAAGATTTCTACTGACATTAACATTTAATAATGACTTCTTTAGCTCACCAACCATCACATCATCATCAAATTTGGGTTCAACCTTGTATAACATATGTTCTAAACTTATTATACCTATATGAAACTAGTATAATCAGTGAAATAATTGTATAAAATTGTTATACTGATATAAAACTCGTATGAAAGTTAAGCGATACAATAAAACTAAGACCTTCAAAGGTAAAGCTGATATAAGTATATATAATATTGTTATAAAATGGTATAAAGATGGAAATAAAATGATGAAGCTATATATAACATCATAAACACAATTGAAAGGCCAAAGTTAAAGCTTGTGATGATATAATGGAAAAGAAAATGTCGAGTCATTTTGACAAGCTAAGTCTTATTGCTTTGAACGAGTGAGAGATGGTACAAAGTAAATACCGAGTCATTCCGAGTTCACTCCTTCTCTGATCGTAGCAAATGAAACAGTTATTTACATAAATACTTACTACACCAGTTGCAGATTTGTCTTGATCTTCAAGAGCTAAACAAAAAATAACGCCCCATTCTAGAGATGAAGGAGGAGGTTTAGATTGAAGGAAAGACACTGAAAATGAAGGAGGCACAATGAAGGGAAGCGTGATTAACGGTGGAGCTTGCATTGGACTTTCAAGAGTAGAAGAATCATTTCCAATACCAGAATTTATAGGAACGAGAATGGCATTGCCCAATTCTATTCCAATGTCTTTTGCTCCAACAACATCTCCATCTTCTCTTCTGAGATTTCAAAGTGATACAAAAATGACAAAGAAAATATTAGAATACATATCACAATTAAAGCAGTCTAAGCCACTGTCATATTAGCACCTGAGACATAAACCATTTTTACTAACGTAATATTTCTAATCCTTCAATCTTCATTTAAAACGTATCCGCTTTTATGAGAAACGGTCAATTTTCAAACATCAAAATTGGTTATTAAATTATAGTAGTTAAAGGCGCGCCTCTAAAGCGCCTAGGCAAGCCTCAGGCTCCAAGGCTCAATCTTGTGCCTTGAATCTGCAAAGGCTTGATCTTGCGCCTTTAGTGTGCCTCAGACCCGCCTAGGCTCGACCTTGTGCTCTAAGTGTGCCTCACGCCCTTGACTACTTTAGCTTGAGTCAACAAAGTAGTCCACCTACCAAAATGCCGTTGCTGTGACAATAAAATCAAATCCAATATATTATAAACAATCAAAATAACAACCAACCATTCAAATAATTGAACAAATACTATAGTTGCTTATTTCATTAAACCCTTGCCCTTCAACAACTTAGAATGGGTGTCCATCAATAGCTATAAAAAGCTACATACTTGTATTACATTAGTTTTAATATGGGTATGGTATATATTATACCAATTTTAGTACTGATATAATGTGTATTTTATATGTTATACCAGTTTATTACTGGTATAGTGTATATTATACTAATTCTAATACTGGTATAATATATATTATTATATGTATTATACTAACTTCAATACTGGTATAGTAACTATAAGTTTTTTTATAGATAATATTATACATGTTTGTGTGAAAAATACAAATAGTATAAGTTTTTTTATAGATAATATTAGAATGAGTGTCCATCAATAGCTATGAAAAGCGCAACACGTTTACATACTTGTATTATATTAGTTTTAATATGGATATGATATATATTATACCAATTTTAGTACTTGTATAATGTATATTTTATGTATTATACCAATTTAATACTAAATGTATATTATACCAATTTCAAAACTGGTATAATATATATTATATGTATTATACCAGTTTTACTACTGGTATAGTATCTATAAGTTTTTTATAGATAATATAATACATGTTTGTATAAAAAAACACAAAAAAAGTGAGTAAGGATGAAAACAATAAAGAAAATGAAAAAAACAAGGGTAAAACAAAATTAAAAAGAAAAAATAAGGCAAATGGAACAAACAATGGAATATTTATTCACTCGTTCTGTTATACGAACTAACTATAGACATAATGAAATGGACTGACTATGTATTGCAACTATGCAATTATATTGATATAATGAAATGAACCAGTTATTCTTTTCCCATTTGTACATGAACCACACAAACTAAATACAACAATTTAGAAAAAAAGAATGAGCATTTCTATTTGATGTTATTTGTAGTTCTTTAAACATATGATTCTCTGTAAATAGCTCAAATCAAGATATATAAGCATTTCAACTCTTTTAAATGGATGGTTTCTTAACTAAAAGTTAACAAAAACACACAAGCATATAAGTATGTTTCTGCAGAATAGATAAATGTAATATACCAGTTTAATTCTTCTATCATTGATTTCATACTAGTTTTTCACCAAATGGCATGATGTATATTATACTAGAACAAAAATTGGTATAATATATGATAATCTATGTTGGCCAATTGGTTTATAAACATATCGTACAATGTATTTTTTAGGGAACTGATTTTTAAAATACAAATAGGAACCATATTAGTCAAGGCGGCGAGGCGCACTTAATGCGCAAGATCTCACCTTGAGCCTAGGCATGTCTGAGGTGGCACTTTAGGCACAAGATCAAGCCTTGGCGCGCTCAAGGCACAAGGTCGCGCCTTGGAGTCTGGACACACTTTTAACTACTATGTTAAGCACTCTAGACAAAAGGACAATCAGACTTGACATATATACATAACCAGCATACAAAAAATAGAAACACATTACTCAATTTACATTAATTTGTTTCCAAATGTAGAGAATCCGTGGGCCAGGAGAGTGTTGGGCTTGATAGTTGAAGTGAACATACAAGTGGGGTTGAGCCCATCTAACACAAAACCAATTGGCTTGTGTTAAGGCCCAATCTACTCCACTTATATATCACTCAATATTTATGCTTATTTCCAATGTGGGATAAACCACATCTCCAACACCAGAAACCTATAGACCAATAGCAATTATGGTATAATGTATTGTACCAATTTTTAATACTAGTATAATATGTATTATACCAGTTTAGTATTGCAACATAAGAACCACCTAATTATCAAAATATTGTGTCTAAAGTCTAAACTGAAAAAAATTAACCGTTTCGTATTAACTAGTAGGATTACTGTTATAAAGAAAACAGAAGAGTCAATGATTGACTAGTAGAAGGTATAGTATTGGTAAAAATAAGCATGAAAATCACCTGTAGTGTTTGGACTCCTAACCACTTAGCGAATTCATAGCCAAGGCGTTCTGATTGTGTGGCCATCCTCGGAGATGAAAATTTTATGACAGTTGTTACTTCTCTTGGAGCAACGTCATTGTATCTTGGCTGATTGAATATTGCAAAGATACAAATCCCCTAGAGTTTACAGTTACCTAATTGCACATTACAAAAAAAATTGACATAACTCGATCAGTACATTTCTTATGTATTGAGCGTTTGTTCAGATAAATTACTTGCTTTTGTTGTTGGTCTACAAAAACTTAATCCAAAAACTTCAAGCTGGCCTCACATATAAAAATGCATGTCTAGTTAAATCTAGAATGAAACCATATCCACAAGATTTGGGCAGGGAATTCGCAACTACATATGTATATACATCATATAGAAGGATTTTTTTATCGTTATTTGTGATGTAATTATTCACAAATTTAGCATCTCAATTAAATGACATGAAGATGATAAAGCTATCAATCAATCTACACCTGTTAATTTGTCAACTACATACGTATTTCCATATCTATTGGTTCTTCCTTTGCACATGAATTTCTTGATGATATAGTTGTCATTGGAGCATTTCATGCAATGGCTAAAGGAATACTAACCTCTCAAGCCGCGGGGAAACAAAGGTCCAGGTTTAGGAACTGTGACAAGTCTAGCACCGTGGGTTTTCTCTGCGGCAGCTAGCAGCATTGACAAACTTGTTCTTGGAAATGGAAAGGAACTAGTGGTATGAAACTTTATCCCAAAGCCTATACTGCAGAGGAAACATGATCAGTCAATATGAAAGTTATCTAATTAATCAATATCATATATAAGTGATAGGGATACCTTTGTAATATAGTTTATATTTTGAGGATCAATATGTAATTGTGTTGCATACAGTTTATTATAAATACAAGTACTACTGAATTAACTTATATTTGATTCATAGCTTGTTGAAACATCATAAAACAAGCTAATTAAATTCATAGTCTGTTTTATTTAGCCTTTTTTGTACTTGCCACTTGGCTACTAATTAACTTGATTCAACTCTGGATTTGATTGCTAACTGTTTTTGGCATCATAGTATATAGATATCGCAATGGGCACTAAATTAATTCAATTCAACTGTATATCCAATTGCTATCTTATTTTAGCATTTTAGTGCTTTGATATTGCACAAGGTACTCAATGAACTTAATTCTACCCTAGATTTAATTTCTAGCTCGTTTTAGAATTTTAGCACCCTGATATTGATTAATGAAGCACATTGCTCTTCCACAGCAGAACAGAACTCAAATTAACAATGAATTAGATTAGCTATCAAATCGTATAACTATTGTTTATGATACTCAAATTAACAATGAATTAGATAGTAGACCTTAAGAGCTTGTGCTTTATTCATTTCATCCTTAGAGTGATTAGTGTTGCTAATAAGTTCATTGTGCTCAATTTCCCTGCTCGACTCAATGTCCAAAACAACAGCTTTGCAAAGCCTCTCAGGCTAAATTAATCTAAATCAGATTTAGAATAATAAAAGTCACAGCAAATTCCTACATCTTAATAATAAAAGATCTTTACTAATTGTTTGGTATAAAAACGATCACAAGATCTGAATTAGGGTTAATCTAAATCAGATTTAGATTCAAAACTAGATAAGTTAAAATGATTGCAAAACTTGATTTAGGTTATATCGAAATCAAATTTATGTTTAGAATCAAAACTAACCCGTTCTTGCTTGAAAACTTGTTCTCTGTTGATCGAAATAGATGACTGACGATAAAGAAGATGAGAATCGTTGATCGGAGATGGAAGTTACTCACCTATTTTGCCTTGAATGATTGTTTCTTCTCGCCGGAATAACAGATTGACAATGAAATCTGTGATCCGAAGTTGATTTGCAGAGAAATCGGTGAGGAGAGGAAGGTGGCTTATTGTTTTTCTAGGAACGAACGGAAGTAGGAGTTTGCTTCTTTTATTCATCACGTATTCTTATAATTTGGATCTAATCTTTGAGCTTCTTAAATTATGTTTTATGACCCTAAATTAAGAAAATCAATTCTTGCATTAACGAGAAAAAGCCCGATTAAATATGATATTTTCCTCTCAAAATAAGCTACAAAAACTAAGATTTAGTTTTTAGCTTGCAAGTTATTTAAAACTTAAAAAAATCATTAAGAAATTATAAAAAAAGGTGCTTTTAGGAGAAGGTAGTATATGGCATGGTAGTAGTTTAGTCAAAACATATAAAACTTAAAGATGAATAACATAAAAAAAAATACATTAACATAAGACGTAGGGAATGTAGAAAACAAGAGTTTCTTTAGATAATAACACAAGTTCACATATTCCCTAGAGGGATAAAAAGGCTCTTTTATTCTAGGAGCAATATTAATATTAGCAGTACAAACAATTTAAACCTCAATTATAAATTCAACAAATTTGTTGATAAGGAAATCCCTCTCACTATTGGTTTTGAACAAGTGAAAACAATGTTCTTCCCCTTTACTCTCATAAAACTCCAATTTTCCACCCCATCCACTCTTTTTCAAATTCTTGCAATACAATTTTCCTCTATCTCTCAGCCAATCTTTCTCTGCCACACACACCAACACTTTCTCACACCCCATTTTCGACAAACTCGGATCCACTCCCGGGTTCAGCTTAGGGTCGTCATCCCGACCCGAACTTGTCGGGCACAAATATTTGTACATTTTATCTTCCTCTTCGCCTCCAAAAAAAGGATGCACAATCAGCACACCAATAATCTTCAAACCATTCAATCCAATAACACCAGCTTGAACCGCAACAAAATGGGCTATATTTGCCCCAGCACTCTCGCCCGCTAAGAAAACCCGCCCGAAATCCACGTACTCATTGAGCCAAGATTCGGGTCCAAGCCCATTCGAGTGACTAGCTACCCACTGGAGCCCCGCCCATGAATCGTCATATCCGATTGGCAAAGGATGCTCTGGGGCTAGCCTGTAGTCGATCGAAACGGCAATCACATTGGCTTGAGTCACAAGGCAAGAAAGGAAACTTTTGGCTAAAGCATCGAACGGTGATCCGGCACAGAAGCCTCCACCATGGTAGTGGACAAGGAGAGGCAATTTGCGAACTGGGTTGTCGAGTTTTGGGATAAAGATTCGAGCTTTGATACCATTTTTGATTGAAACGTCTTTGGATTGAGCTCCAGTTTCAGGGTCAAGACCAGCCGGGACATGGTGGCTGATCATGTATCTTTCGACACGCCCATCTTTGTAAACTTTGATGAAGGGTGGGAAATCATGGATTGTTTCAGTGGTGGTAGAATCCATAGAAAAGCTAAGGAAAATGATTAAATTGGAGTAGGATTAGAACAACAGGGTATTAAAATAAGCAATGTTCAGAGTAACAGAAAGTCTAAGGAAGCTGAGGTTTTTTCTGTTGAAATATGAGAATGGTAGGTGTAACAGTGGAGACAAAAATAAGGTTGAGGTAGTTGCTTGACTATTGGGTAGATTTAAATATGGTAAATGAACTACTTTGTTTTCATAAATAATAGTAAAATAATCAAAGATCTGATTTTCTTCGTTTCCTGAAGCTGCTTCTGTTTTTTACTGGGGTTGAATCAGTGGGTAGCTTGTTCTTTTTGAACTTTTCTATCATGTTGTAGACCTGCATTTAGTGCACAGTTTCAACCCAAAGTAATGTTATGAATTAGTTGGCAAATACCTAATTCAAAGAAAAATGATGCACAGTTTTAACTTTAAAGATAAAAAATGGTACAAATGCACCCAAATTCTCAATACCTAACTCTCTTTGCTTACATGTTACAACTTTAGCTGATAAGATGGGCTTGCTTTGAAATTTAATATACCACAACTTAAGTTATTTCGTTCCTTTTAACATTACAAATACAGCATTTTTGCTATTTCAGGTTAAAATGAATAATTAATGGAATCCCTATAAAAAAAACCCTACCAAAACTATAAATATTTGGTTCTTTCAAAATAGAATTAATGCAGAACATGATATGCATTTTCTAGAATACCACATCTTTGTTGTTTCGAGAAAATACCCTTATTTATTAAAAAAAGACTACCTCAGTATGTTCAAAATGTGCAACTAGTAATTAGCTTTAAACATGAGCCTAATTTAATGCTTGATGGCAAAAGTTCATTATTTGAAGCGTATATATCCTCCTATCGTACATTGAACCTTTAACACTGTTCAACTAATCAATATAAATTGTTAATGCCAGATTACCTTTCTTACTCCAGATGTCAATCCCAAGGTTGAAATAGCCTTCTTGTCCACATATTTCCATTTCCTACCTTCTTTTTCTTCATCACTAAACAACTTGCTTGTTCCACCTTCACAGGAGAGAAAATTTTATATATGGTATTAGATAATAGAGAGCCAGTTTGAGATTGCTTTCCCATACTGCTTTCCTAAAAAGCTCCATTTTCAAGTTTTTTCAGGCTGTTGTCCCGAAAAATAATGGAAATCAATAGCAAACTGTTTCTAATTGATTAGAATTAAGAGTCAAAATCTTCTGTCCAATGCCAAAAAACGTTGTTCTAATAAAAGTTTGTGAGTAGAATTTTTCGTTCCAACAACAATCCCAAACGGACCCCGAGTCAATAAAGGAAATTTGCCTAATTATCATTTTCCTGCAAAATATTTAAGCATAGGTTGAGCTTCATACCTTTAGGGCATATTACCAGCAACTCAACATAAACCTTGAGACGGATATGAGAAAATATATGAATAAATTCTCCAACATTCTCTCTCATTACTACTTTACATGTCTTCTGCGGAATAATTCTGAACGTTTTTTCTAGAAGCTGGTCAGTTTCTTTTCTCCTTGTAGTTAAATCAGCATCGTTACTGAACAAAACATTTGGGAACTCCCACAGACCAGCAAGCAAGCCTCCATCAGGTCTCTTTACGAGAATAAATTTGCTGTCGTCTTCGATGGAACTTTCGCTTTCTCGTATCTCCACAACACAAACAGCTGAAAACTCGTGCCTTTGTTTTACCTTTACAACTTTGGAAGGATAATCTGTAACCGAAACCGAGTCATTTTGCTGAGAAATTGAGCTGGCACGACATTGACTCGAAACTGGACATGAAGAGCAGATTGGGTTGACTGGAGTGCACACCGTTGCACCAAGTTCCATTAAAGACTGATTGAAATCCCCAGGATGGCATGGATCAACTACTTGAGCTGCAAGTTTCCTAAAATACAAGGTTTCAGTGTAATAAGCATAGCATATAGTGCAGGAATCATGGCATAAAGACCTTTTTGGGGCATGTGGTATGATCAGTTTGCCCATTTGGTCCCTCTGCTATACTTGTTACCCAATTGGACCTTGTGTTGTTCAATTTGTTACCTTTTTGGTCCCTTTAGTACATATTATGTGATATTTTGCTCAAATAGTTTTTTTACCACAAGGTCCAAAAAGTTAACTAATTTCATACCACAAAGACCAAATGAGTAACAAAGGTATAGCACAAGGACAAAAAAAAGGTAACAATTTACATAGCACAAGGACCAAATGGACAAACTAACTATACAACGGGACCCAAAAAGTTATATTTACCCAGAAATCATCGATGATATAAATCATGCTCCCAAAATGAAAATGATGTTCCTTCTGAGTCTAAAAGAGATTAAGACAAAATTAAAGCAAAAAAAAAGTAAGAGAGAAGCAATCTCACCAAAAGGTTTTTATGGACGCAGATTCTTTTGGATTTGCAGAAATAGCCTTCAATCTAGCAAGCACCCTTATAACGTTTCCATCGACCACAGGCACCACCTGCCATGGCAAAGCTTGAAATTTATATAAACATAAATTGCAAACTTATATGAATAAAATGAGAGGTTACTCACTTCGTTGAATGCTATAGAGGCAATTGCACCAGCTGTATAATCCCCTATCCCTGGAACCTTCCTTAAGGAAGACACTGTATTAGGAAATCCATCTCCCTCAGCTGTAATCATTTTGGCTCCCTAATTATGTAAACAAAGTTAGATCACAATTGTTAAATTATTCACCATTCATGGTAATGGTAGAACTAATACTTTCTGAAGAGTAAATAAGAGATGAACATTCCGTCTTTATACTCAACATACTTCAATTCAAAATTCTTTTTTCCTTTTTAATTTTTTAAAAAGGAAGCTGAAAACACTAAAAGACACTAGAGTTATCGTTCCATAAATTGCAGAACACAATACACCACAAGACCTCAGAAATAATAGAACTAAGCTTAAAAGACAATAGGAACATACTTTATTACACTCAAGAAAGCTGAAGGTAACCATTCATAAAAAGACCAAAGAAAAGACCCAATTTTCAACATTAAAAAAACGAACTTTACCCTACATTGCGGTTTTCAACTAAAACAGAAATGCCAGATTATTTAAGTTGAAGGTTCAGTTATCCTTGCACAATGAGAAATGAAGAAAGCGCTTAAAATTAGCATAGGCAAATACTCACTTCTAAGAGAAAACGTGCCCGCCTATAATATCCTAAGCCTGCCCACATCTCATTCACCTCCTGCATAAAAAAAACCAACGATAAAAGACCAAAAACTAACAGTCCTATGCAAAGATTTATCAGATATGAGAAAATTTACCTCGAGGGAAGCCATGGCTAGGTGCTGAAGAGTGGGCCATTTCAGCATCCAGCGATTATAGTAATCAATCACAGTCTGAACCCTAGTTTGTTGAAGCATCACCTCAGAAACCCAAACCCCATAAGCCCTCTTATCTTCATCTTCATCATTTTCTTCTTCTCCAAGTGATTCTGGTTTCTTTCTTCTCCATGGAAGCTCTCGCTGATTGTGGTCGTACCAATCGAGTAATTTAGCCCTAATAATTTGGGTTTCATTATCGGAAAACAAGTCCTCAATGTCGGCGACTTTTTCCTGTTGAGGATGAATCGATCTCACCTTCTTAACATTTCGGATCCTTGGTCGTTTGGAGTCCGCCATTGCGATGATTGGAGCGAAGTGGGAATTTGGGTACAGTGATTTAAGGAAGCTTATTGGAATGGTTGGAAATGGAGGGACGCTTGAAATTTCAAATCCTGCAACCGCACCTACTTTAGAATTTCGAATCATGCGGTTCAAAGTAATTGGTTTTTCTCACGGTGCTTACGAAGAAATGGTTAGCCGAGTTGACTTTACCCCAACTTTGCCTTCTTTGACCATCGTCAAATCCAACACGAGCCGAGCTTTAACTTAGTTAAAACAATTGTAAGTTAGAATTCGAATTTAATCAAGTTTTGTTCAATTGAGCTTAGTTGAGTTTCAGCCAAATCTATTATATAATTCTTCTACAAGTTGAAGTCGAGTTTTTTTTAACACGATGAACAAAAATATTACGTATTTAAAGTATATTGAATCTCTTTGAATACTAAAATTTTAAGTTATATATTATAATTGAGCTTTTATCGAACCAATTCACGAACATATTTTCGAGGCTCTTATCGAGTTTTCGAACCGAGATTCTTCTTGGGCACGAACTGATCACTTATCAGTTCGAACCCAAAAAAATCTATTCACAAACTGATAATTTATTAATCGAGTTGAGTCGCGCTTTTATCGAGTCGAACGCTGAACCTTTAAGGGATTGTGTCATTGAGAGCCCTTTGTACAAATATTTTAAGCCTTTCAAAATTCATCCAACTTTTTTATATTTTACTTGCTAATAAATTTCAATATTTCGGAATGAAAATAATATTATTAAAAGAATTAGAGAAATCTGATCATGTACATTATTTTAAATTATTTTTTCTTTTATAATCATAAACTTTTTACTCGTTTCCTTCTCTTGTGATTCTTTTACTCTCTTATTTTGCATTCAATTTAATCGCATTTGCATAAATTTAGAAAAACTACAATTATGAAATTTATCTACCGAGTAAAAAGTGAACCTTGTGTTTCAGAGCTTTAATGGGCCAGTTGTAGTTTTTGCAAGAAAACCCAGCCCAAACCCACTCTCCCGCCATTAGAGAGAGAGATCGAGTTTCTATATATTTCTTCAATCTCTTCTCATGTCTCATTTCGTGTACATCGAAACCCCGCAGATAAAAGATGGAAAAGGAGATCGATTTCCCGTGCTCAACTCCAACCCCTAAACGACACTCCATCAAAATTCAATCGCATTTCAATACTTATCCTCTTTGGAAAAACAAGGTTTTCCTCCTGTTTTGCTTGCGATTTTTTGAAATGTTTCCATTTGTTTAGTTCGTGTATGATGTTTTCGATTTTTTCTTGATTTTAGTTGAGGGAAAGTTGCTGCAAGAGGGTTCGAGAGGACAGGAATCGCTTGCTATGGAAGATGAGGTTATCCCCTGCGAAATCACTCGGTCAGAAGGTTTGGATTGCTTCCTGAGTTGTTGTATTTTAGTTTGAATTACATTGTTGGAATCCAGAATTATATCCTGTGTTGCCTACATAGTAAGAAAACTAAAAATTGTATTAACATTGGAATATCCATTAACATTTTATATACCTAGGATATTAATTGGCTGCTCAAAAAAATTCCCATTCAAATACTGGATTCTCTCCACCTTCACTGCGTATCTGAGTTATCATTTCAAAAGGGTTATCTGTTCGGTTTTTCCTCCTATATTCAGATTCCTTTTTCATGGAGCTGATTCAAATCCCTTACTGATTTGTAATTTGTGTTTCAGGACTTCATTAAACAAGCTTTTCAGGAGATAGTTTCTGATGAGCTGAAAAGAATCAGGGATGATTCATCATTAGATGAACAGTCCAAAATTGCAGCGCCATTGGATGAAACTGATATGTTGTGGGAATATAACGGTCTACTTGATGCTTACCAAGGTGAATGTGAAGACATGTTGCTGGAAATGCAAAGAATTTTCTATGAAGATCTCAGGACAGAACCAATTAGAGAAGGTACTGTTTATTTCTATCAAATATAATCTTGAAGTTGAACTAGCGTTGCTCTATCATAATTATATGTAAGCTTTGTTCATTAATCAACAACATTCTTCTTTATCCTCATTTTCTGTTCTCAGAAATTTTTCAAAATTTTCTACTCAACAGCTTTTTTTTTTGTTTATATCTTGCTTGAGTTCCCATACCATTCAAGACCACAAAATTTAAAAAGGCATTGATACAGAGAGGGGTCTAGAGAGAATTTTGAAGGTTAAACCTCAAACCAACAAAGATTTTAAAGCTAAACTTCAAGGAGAAACTCCCCATATTGGAGAGGTAGGGTTCAAATTCCTGTTCTTCAAATTGTAAAGTTTAATTCATGAAAAGATAATAAGTTGGTGGCTATAATGAGTAAGAAGATATTCGTTCCCTCTAAACCCTGGCTGCGAAATTAGAATTAGCTCAAAGTTATTTTACTGACAAAACACAAAACGGCTGAAAGTGTCTAACATTAAAATAGAACATTTAACAGGAATTATGTAATTTGCATTTATGATTTGCCTGAGCTATGCCCAAGACTTAGGAGTAAGGAGTGATTTGCTTCTGCTTCTCTTTCGAAAATCAATTGTTGGGTTCAATTGTAGCTTAAGGTTCATGCGTTAGGGGTCCTCTCATCAAAGTGAGATACCATGGTATCAAATTGATGTATCCTTGGTATCAATGTGAGATACATGTTGTCCCCATCATACGTTTAACTAATTCATCTTACAATGAAAGTCTGAACATTTCTCACATATTCCAAGGTTTTTGTCTTTCTTTTTGGATTGGGAGTTTATGTTATTTAATTCATATCTTTTAAGCTTGAATGTTTACTCTAGCTCTTTGCAGAACCTAAAAACCATTTAGAGACTTGGGAGGATGAAGAAGATGAGTACTTGGCTCGTGCTGTTTTTGAGAACATGAAATTGAATGATGAGCAGGTAATACCGTCCACCATTTATATATTTATGAGAATTGCATATGGCCAAGCTGAAGAAATTGCATGATCTAATGTATTTTTAATTTATTACATCCACTTTGAAAAAAATTGGCAACAGAATGAACCAAAATTTAAGAGATAATTTAATTTTATTAATTCCTAAATTTAAGCTTCGTCTTGATTTAACAAGGAGCATGCATATATAGATGGTTCTAATCAATATTCTCTGATTTATTATCTTCATAACTCTCAACCCTTGGGCTTGTGTATCTGATTCTGAAAACTGTAACAAATAAAGTAAAATTTGACCTCACAGTTATAGCTTTTTTCTGCATCAACCTCGTGTAAAATATCATATTCCCTGACTATGGAGTGGATGATTTTGATTTTTTTTTCTAATATTGGAGTCTTCCTAGCATTATGGAAACAAATCGGTAAAGATTTCTGATGTTGGTGCTAGGTGCACAAGGAAACCTGGTGTCCCGTTTGTAAGCAAGGGCAGTTGCAAGAAAGCCATAAGCTTATATATTGCAAGCTCTGTGAGCTACAACTAACCAAAGGCGATGAGGTGCTGCCTTTGCTTGTTAATTTATAGCTTGTTTGTTTCTTTGCATCAGATCATTTGTCATATTCTCTCTGAAGTTCCTTAAATCATCCAAAAACACCGTAAATAGTATATTAGTCACAACTACCAATTTCTTCACAAGTTCTGATTCACCCCCACAAAGTAGTTGACTAGTTTTTTTAACATAACTGGTTATGCCTTGTTTTGTTCAGTGCCAATGGTTTTGGGCGACTATGACTTTCATACTTGTTCGAACAGTTGGGAGAATGTTGTTATAGTAGCAATTCTCTTCATAAATCTACACCAAATTGTTTTCATTAGTTTTATGCATGGAATACTTGAAGTTGACAAATCTCAAAAAAGATATGTTAACAGTCCTGCTGTGTTGTAACTGTGATATTCAAGTTATGGCTATATTGTGTCTCCTTCAACTAATAATTGTATAAAGAATCAGAAATAATAAATTCTCGGTTTTACTTTTGAGTTTTGACCATTTCCACAAAGTGTGTATTGATGAGTGATGACAAAACACTAGCATCGATAATTTGTTATTTTCATTGCAGGTTAGTTTAGAGACGTTGCAGAATCGACTAGCAAAAGTCCACATGGAACATCTAGATCGTGGTTGCAGATTGAAACCCAAGTTTTGTATCGAAACTAGATTTGGTTTGACCGCATTATACATCACTTGTGAAGTCTGCAAAATGTTTGATGTTGTAATCTAACTTAATTTTTATTGCATTATAAACAATTACTATTCATGTTGAACTGTGATATTATTTTTCAGGGGATTTTTTTGTATCGGATACGACTAATTATACAACAATCAGGTTTTATGGAGGGAATTTTTGTATCGAGTTGTGAAAGAAACAATTAAGCAGACATCACCTGAAAAAAATATCTTACGTATAAAACATACTATTCAGAGACATCAGTCATTTAATACAAAGAAGACAATAAGGACATTTGAACATCAATAAACATATTTGCATCAGCTCAAAATCTTGCTCTACCACCCAAAAACGAAACCCATCAACAAAAAATATGTTATATATAATAATTATAGGTAAAAATTGACACCAAAAATAAGCCCCTTAACTAATTCAAACAGGGTGAAGCTGTATAATACTCTACACAGAAGGGAATTCCAGGTTTGAGGTGTGCCACGTCAGGATAAGAGCTGTTTGGCCTTCTGGCATTTCAGCTGATAGAGATAAACTGAATTTCTTCTAATCATGCTTTTTCAGACAGAAGCCCATGTCTGGGATACATTTGTCTGAAGAGTTTGCTCAACACTCCCAATTAATTACACCTAGTTGCCACGTCACAAATAAATTCGAGCAACATATTCACCACCAAAACTCAAAATAGTTCCTCAGAATTGAATTTGTTCCACGCTTCCTATTATTTCAACAAAAATGAATTGCTCAAGTCAGGGCGTGCAGTTGTGAATGACGACTATTTCACGAAGTGCAAATTCAAGTTCAAAGAATCGGGATCGAAAAGTTACCTTGAGCAAGTCAAACACCTTTTCAGCAATATACTTCTGCTGAAGATTGGCACCTTTTTGTTGCACTTTATCTGGATGAATGCATAAAGTTGCTTTCCTATACGCCTTTTTCACAGAAGCACCGGTGATCAAATCAGTCAACGAAACTGGCTGCCATCCACATTCTGGCCACAGCACCTGATAATGAATAAATACATTAGTCTTAGAAGTCAATGTTTGAAATAATTTCACAAAGGACAACAAATGCATATAAGAGAAAAGACAGCCTGTATAAGAAATTTGGTACAGGGCTTTGGTTAAATAATATGGAAAAATCACCAAATAAAGAGTTTTCTAGGTGAGTAAATGGTTTAAAATGCAAGTTGGAATATAAAAGCAAATCCCTGAGACCAAACGAGAACAGATGCAGAGGCAATCATGACCTAAAGAATACTCAATTGAATTCAATATTATAATCCTTATAATTAATTACCTTCAAACCATGTCTTCATAACATCAAAATAGCAAATGATACAAGAATCTTCATTATAAAACTGCATGAAAAATTAAAGTAACTATTACTCTATTCGACCTAGCTCTGTTATGACACGGGACTTCCTAACATTTTTTAGTTGGAAGTAACTAAAGTTAAACAAAACTGTAGTTCGCAGTCACACGCACTTGACCAAGTAGTCCATCCTTTATTAGATTAACCTTGCCAAGATTTATGGACTCAAACCAAACAAGCACCCATTGAAAATAATCAATTAGAATTTAGAACATGTAACTAGTCTAAAACATGAGTTGCCAGAGAAGATTATCATCCTATAGAAATAATAAAGAGCCCTAAAAGACGAATTGCTAGTAACAGCAAGATGAAGATGATATATGTCCAGGCTTCAAACGGAGAAGTAATTTGGATTGAATACAAAATATATACTTAATTCTAGTACGTATATTGTCCATGTTATCTTTAATGGAAAATAGATATCAAGATTTTCTAATTAAAGCCATATGCAACAGGGGCATTGATATAGCCTAAATGATTAAACATGATACTGCATATAGATTCACAGGATGATAGAATCCATCCATATGTACACCAAAAACTGAAAATGATAAAATAAACGACACTAATAAACAGAATATAATTATAAAGACGCACATATTGCATTGTCGATAGCAGAGCACGCAAATTCCCCTCTTTTCCTGCAGCCCAACGCTTAATCTCAGCATCCAATGTTTCAGCAATCCTCTGAAATTAGCATTATTAAGTATCAGCACCACAGAGTGAAAAACTGAAATAGCAAACATCGTTTCTAGTTTCTACACAAAAACCCAAACAGAAGAAAAATAAAATGCACTCAGCAATTCTTTTTTCCTTTTTCTTTTTTCTTCTTTTGTTTGCATTTGAACCATTGAATGAATGACAGTAAAATAAAATATGTGTAAAAGCCAGCTAGACATAATAACTTGCTAGTACAGACAAGCAGTAGCTAGTATCACAGCACACTAAGGCTTGATGAAGTGATTTTCTTGTCCCTTGGAGCATGCAGTTGTGAATGATACAGCTCATAAAAACAAATTCAATAACTGGTATGAGTTATGAAGGACCTAAAGATTGCTCGAGCTGAGTATATTTCCTTGCACTACTTACATGTCTTTCTGCTTGTTCCCTCTGAGCTTGAAGATCCCGTTGATTCTTCTCAGCTAGAGCTTTTGCCTAAATAATGAAGCATTGGCAGTTAACAAATTTTGATTTAATATGGTGAGTAGTCATGTACAAACACGTGGTAGCACTCCATTAAGAATAACATATGAAACAGCACTTACAGCACGCTCCTGAGTCCTTTGATGGCGATCCAACCTAGCTTTTCGTCTTTCCTCAGTCTCACCTTCAACCTCTGGGAACTCGCCTGCTGTTCCAGGAGCTTTTTGCAAACAAAAATAGTCAGGCCAATGCATAACTGAAAATCTAAATGATAAAGAAAATAGCATTTTAATTTTTAGACAGAGAACAAAATTACCTCCAAAAATTGAAGATAGATCATCAACAATGTTTGTAGTTGAAGATGCCTTCTTCATGTTAGATGTAGTTCCAACAGATGACCATTTGGCGGTTTCAGGCCCTCCCTTATTTTGGGAATCAAAAAATGGATCCTGCAATTGAAGTTCAGAAATTAACCACTTACTCTGCTGGTCAATAGATGATACAGATAACAATAATAGGTATTGGTCCTTACCGAAGGGTTAGCCCTAGGCCTTGGTGCGCTGCTTGCTCGAGAGCCAAAGAATGAGTCTAGGTCGTTTTCATTCATCTGTTGGTTTGCTCTAGCTGCAGCAGCTGCCCTTTCACGGGCCTCGGCTGCAGCCCTTTCAACAGCAGCTCGTTCTGCTCTCTGTCTAGCATCAGATTCAGCCCTTGCAGCAGCAGCTCTCTCTCTCGCATCCCGCTCTCTCGCTTCTGCTTTTGCTCTTTCCCTTGCTTCTGCAGCTGCCTTCTCTGCTCTTTCTCTTGCCTCCGCTGCTGCTCTCTCGCGGGCTTCAGCTTGAGCTCTCTGAACTGCAGCCCTTTCTGCCCGTTCTCGAGCTTCGGCAGATGCCTTTCCTACAGCAGCACGCTCAGCTCTTTGGCGAGCTTCAACCGCTGCTCTTTCGCGTGCTTCTCTAGTAGCTCTTTCAACTGCTTGTCTAGCCTTTTCCCTTTCCCTTTCAATCTCCCTAGCTCTCTCTCTCTCCCTCTCAAGCCTCCTCCGCTCTGTTTCTTTCTCTTCTCTTTCTCTCTCAATTTCACGAGCTCTCTCCCTCTCTCTCTCTAGCCTTATTTGTTCTCTCTCTTCCTCCTCTTGTTCCCTTTGTTGCCTCTCACGATCTGACCTACCATGTCTTTCTCGTAGTTCTCTCTGCTGTGATTCTAGCATGTCTCTATCTGATTGACCAGGCTCTCTACTTCTAGCAGCCTTCGTATATTCCCTTTCTCTCATGTGCTTGAATTTAGCCTCTGCTTTATCCATGGCCTCCTTCATTGCAGCAGCAGATGCTGCAGCGGAATATGCATTTGCATCAACTTCTTCCCCGTAAATAACATCCACGTGCTCAGAATTAGACATCCGAGGGGGTCTTGGAGGTGGGGGCCTTGAAGGTGGTGGAGCGCTTGTGGGTTGAGTATAAAGAGGTACTTCAGATACAGTAAGCCATATATCATGAGATGACTCTGATATATCTTTTGGAGGCGAATTCACATCTCTAGGGCTAGCATTCACGTATGGAGGTGACGAAACATTTTGACCAGCAGATCTATGAGCATCTGTAGTAGCAGAGGGTATATCGAACAATATTTCATGAGTTTCCTGGAAATCATTATAAGACATCTTATGTGTGTGACCTTCAGCCTCATGCACAGGGTATTTGTCAACTGGATCTTTAGTGTCACTCATGCTTGATTCAGTTCGCAAAGGGACTCTGTCATTTCCTCTCTTATCAATTCCAGCCGAAACTGGAGGCACAGATTTGCCAAGATTATTAAAGGCATCTATATCATCAAATGCTCCCATGTTTGTGGACGTATCAACTTTTGTACTTCCAGAACTACTAAACCTACCAATTTCTTCCAATGGGTCGGTGTACAAACCACCTGACGAAGCAACAGGGGTTGAAGTTGACTCCAACACAACAAAAGGGTCTTCAATCACACTTGAGGCTGTCTTCCCTGAATTTGTGGATGGTTTCTGTGCCCGAGTAGATTCTGAAGTTGACCTGCAAAAGGCAATGTAAACTAAGATTTTATTTTTGGAAATGAGGCCATAAAAAGCAAACAATTAAAACAGATAAATAAATTTTTCAAAACAGAGAAAACAACCGTGCATAACAATTACTGATTGATTCTCATAGATCAACCGATCAAGAAAAAATAAAATAAATTTCGCAAAATTGTGAATGAGAAACTTTATCTCCAACGCGAAAACAACCCAAGACTATATCTGAGCGATCTTACAAATGAAGTCTAAAATATTGCTAGAACAAAATCACCAAAATGGAAACTCAAATAGACCAGGAAACAATAATTGTAAAACATATGGGAAAAGAAAATGAGTGGGGAGTATGAAAATTATAAAAAAGAAATGGCCTGTGGCCATATTATAAATCTTGAAGATATAACAATGTATTTGCAGATTTCTATTTTTGTAAGAACGAAGACAAATTACATTGAATTGTGTAAAAAATACTCATAAATTACTATTGAATTATGATAAGCAGCTATTGAATAGCTTATATCTCAAATCTAATTATAGATACATAGATTATAATAAGATCATACTAATGAACTTAGCAATTCACAAGTTCCATGCGAGAAAAGAAGAGAGCTTCATCAATTTGATAGCCTAAAGACAATCCAAATAAAACATGAAAGTAAATTGTAACATCACATGAAGGATGCACCAGTTGATCAGTTATGCATCAGTTTGCTTCTAAAAGAGAGTTCCATTTCAAAAGAATGAGTTTGCAACTTCTTTAAATTATAGATACATGACTGAATCATAGAAACTCAAAATTAATTAGCATTAGTGGAAGGGGAAAAATGAAAAATAGAGAGTGTTATGCTATACTTTCAATTCAAGATGAAAAATTACAAATATTTTAGCCCATAAATGACTTGGATGAGAAAAGCTAAAATACAAGAAGGTATATTTCTCATAACAATCATTGTTAGCTAAATAAAAACGGATGAAAGAAAGCTCAAACAGAATATATTCATAAATCGGCTATTTAAGAAATATACCAGAATAAAAGAAGCCAGATGTTTGGCAAACTTAAATTGTAAGTAGCAAATGAGCCTGCACAGTATTCTATCAATAATAAAATATTAAATAGATAAAATTTGAAAGCACCAACATAAAATTACTCTTACAACAGATTTAATCTTAAACCAAAGCCCAATTTGATACCATAAGGCAGAGCTTTTATAATACTAGCTATGCTATTACAAACACATTAGATGAGAACTCCATACTATTCAATTACTGGAGTTTTCTCCAAATGCTATATTGCCAAAGACAACCCACTCCTCTTTCCTCTTTTTCCATCAGTTTGCAACCAAAATACTAAAACAAATTAAGCAAATTAGGGAACACTACAAAAACTTCTCTCTCAACTGGGGGAACACAGAGACCATTGAATAGTAAATCCAGTATAGAAAATCAAGATCAGAGAACATAACATTAAACTCACACGAGATTAATTCTATCAATACAATTATCTAATACACCGAAAGAGACTGCTATGAAGTACAAAAATATTCAAGACCAAAATTATGTACATGGGTGGTAAAAGAATGTTTGTCCATAAATTTCTTTAGCATTTATCAAATGAAGCATGAATGCTAGATTATTACAGAGATATACAAGTATATGCAGCAACATTATAACACATTAAATATACCACTAATATATGAATACATTTCAAATCAAACCTGCTACCAACAAAGATATTACGGCGAATAAGGAAAAGCAATGCTGCAATATGTTAAGCTTATCATTGTTGACCTACATATCATTATTCCCATTTAGATCGGCATCTTGCCAAAAAGACTTGCAGTGAAAATAGTGTAAAAATGCAGAACACTGTAGAATAGTAAGCACAGGAACATTACAGAAAGGTTAAAAAAGAAACAAAAATAGATCAGTTGATCTTACATTAACTAACTGCAATTGCTTACTCAAGGCCAGACAGTCTTTTAAAAAATGTCAACAATATCTTTGAACCAGCCATAGAAAACTTCAAATAATTGCACGGGGGACAAAATCCAACATTTACGAATTCAAAAACTTAATCAAATTGAGTGAAGCAACCTATTAGGTAATCGAATGAAAAACTACAGCTAGGGAAAAAAGAAATGTTTGGTCAACTAAAAATGGATACCTGCTAATACTAGGGGAGCTACCAAAACCATGAAGCAAATCATCAAAAGCAGTGGTTTCTGTCTCCGGTTTAGAAGCCTCTTGCTTGGATTGAGCTTCCTTTCTACCAAAGTTGCCCAATAAATCATCAAACGGCGAGCTACTGTTCAGTGACCTATGTTTGGGCGAAGCCGGAGAACCCATCGTGGCGAACACATTATCAAACTTCGCCGACCGCGAACCAGGAGACGAAGTCTTCACCCCTGGCAATCCATCGAAAACGTCCTCATCATAAAGCGGCTTATCGAAAACCGGCGCTTTCGAATTCTGGTCCACGAAAACAGAATCATAATCAAAAGCAGATGAAGATGAGGTAGTTCCTCCACTGCCGCCACCGCGCGATTCCGCGTACTTAGGCGGCCCGCCAAACACGTCATTGAACAAAAGGTCATCACTGACACCATCTCGGTCATGATCATCAAAGATGGGAGCAGATTTGGTAGAAGCAGAGGATCGGGAGTTAACCGCACCACCGGATCCAAGCCCAAAATTCATAGAAGAGAAACCACTACTGCTATTATTGATATTACTATTGCGAGATGGCGCCATGGGAGCAGATTTACCCTGGGGTTTGAACCCGAAGTCCCGGGCCAAGATACCAGGAAAATCATCCATAGATTCTCGGAATCTTACGATCAAATACCTAACGCAACCGATGCCGGTAACCGGTGGTGGTTAACAGAATTCGAAATCTTCAGATCTAAAAAGGGAAAAGGCAAATCGCGGACATAGAAGAAAGGAGAGACGAGAAGAAGGATTAATTTGGTAAAAACAAAAAAGTAACAAATTTAGGGGTGTATCGACAATTACAGAACAATTGAGGTATCAAAATGTAATTAAAAAAAGATGATTAGGAGCATAAATAGAAATGGAGGAGAAATTATCAGATCAAATGTGCAGTGAAAGCAGAGGAGAGAAGATGGAGATGGCGGAGAGATGATCAAAATCAAATCTTCAAGTTCTTCTTCTTCTTCTTCTTCGTCTTTCTTTCTGCTTCGTTTCCTCTCTCTCGCCAAGTCCTAAATTGCTAACTTAACAAAGTTACGCCCAATTTGAAATAATATGTCAAAATTATCTGCCTCATAAACAAAAAAAATTCCATCCCAGGAAAATTATTCCCCACTTCTAACTGAAGATTCATAATGCATCGGTAATTTCTCAATTGTGTGTTAAAAATGTATAATATGCAATTTTGTTTCTTAAAATAAATTTTATTAATTTCATATCCACACTTAAAATATTAACAACAACATTTTATAATTACTTATAATTTAATGTTGAATTATACTTTATAATTAATAATAAAAAGTTAAATTAATACCAATTTATAATAATATAAATTATTATTTGTAATGCCTTTCTAAAGTTTATTATTGTAATTACTTTTTGTTATTGGATTCTCGAATGCTTTGGGTTGGAATAATGTTTCATTCACATCTCCATTAAGGATTTTAAAAAATTCTCACCTTGTATAATTTTTAACGAGGGAACTATGTTTTCATCATGACGAATCCAATCGAATTCGAGGAATCTTCGTCCCATTTAAAACATGAAATCAACCTCTTTCATCATGAAAAGGCATATAAATCCCACTTTTTAACAAATTTTTCTTTTAGTTGAATAATATATGAAGGGGAAATTATAAAAATTGTATGGTTTGTGAAACCTATTTACAAAAATACATTCCAACTTATCTTTTGCATTCTATAACCAATTTTAAGTTTCAGTTTTCACTCTAAACGTTCTATATATACACTGTTTTATCAAATTTCAGTTGCTTCCTCTTTTTACATCGCGTGTTTCTCTCTATCAAAATCTCTCTTCCTTGTTTTGATTATCCTCGATTTTCTCTAGATCGAAGTTTTTTCAAGTTTCTGCTCTCTGCAATTCTTAAATTCTCTGCACAATTCAAATTTTCTAGCTTTCGACCAGTTTTTTTTTCAATTGAGAATGAGGATCTATGGAGTTGAAAT
>CATIWQ010143769.1:0-10577 GCA_949673415.1 Euphorbia schlechtendalii | reverse complement strand
GCCGGACGGGCCGGGTTTGGGTTTTATTATTAAAACCAAGCCCGGCATATATTTTACTCGGGCCGCTTCGGGTTCGGGCCGGGTCGGGCCTAATCACCAATCACCTTATCCAAGCCCATCCCATGAAGAGCGGGCATGGACGGGTTCCATGGGTCAACGGGCTCGTGCCCAGGTCTAACTCTTATTAACTCTTGTTATATACATAATATTAAAGTTTAATGCATCCACACCCCCCTAAACTTATTCAAAAAAGGTTATTGTCACCTTGAACTTTGAAATGTGACAGTTAGCCTCATGTACTTATCTAAAACGCGTCACTTTACCCCCTTGTGCTGACTTGACTTGCTACATGGATGACCATCAAAATATACGCGCGTGAAGTATGTTGGTGGAATAGAAAATGAATAAAAAAATCTCTAACATTCTAATTTTTACCATTCAAAATCTCTAATATATGTTCTTCGTCTTCATCAAAACTTCATCTCTATTCTAAATATTTTCTTGCAACAACCCTTTTTGAACAAGTTCAAGGGGGTATAGATGCATTAAGCCTAATATTAAAGACACAGTTTGTCATGGATTATTAAGACATTTCTGGTAGATTGATACTTGCATACCTTTATTGATTATTTTATTAAAAAATGTGAAATATGTAAAAAGACTACTAAAAAATATGGAGGGGTATTATGCATCATTAACTTTTTTATTGTTATAGAAAATTAAAAATAACTTTATGGTAGATAAGAAAAATTATTTTGGTTAAATAGTTATAATTTCCATGAGCTTTGACTAATACATTACTACTTTCATTTCACATGTTTTGTCAATATAATTGACATCTTTCTAAATTTTACTTTCGTCCAACTATTATCTTATTCTGTTAATGTTCTTCACTTTTTCATCAAAATAAATAATTTTTTGACAAAATTACTTGTTTTTCTTTATTTGTCCAGTTAACATATTTTCATTGTATGAACATATTATTACTTCACTAAATAAGTAAACTATATATATATTTAGATGAAACGGTGAAATAAATACCATGCGAAATTATTTTATTTATTGTAATTGTTGTCATGGAAGTTCAGTACATATGTTACCTTGTTCGGTGATTATAATATATAAATATGTTTTGTATTTGAAAGTAAGCGCATAATCTTTTAATTAAAATCAAAAAGCCTTGTACCATATTCTTGTACTAAGATGAAGCAGACTCAACAACATTTCTCTGTTTAATGATGTAAATTATGACGATATACAATATTACTTACATGGACACAAAAAACGAAGAACATTTCAAGTCCAAAGATTGTCAATTTTTAACCATGTAACTCTTCCCTTCTTCAAGTTCCCTTGTCATATGGTCTTGCCCAACTCGATTTAAGCATATTAAATGCAACTCTGCCTTAGTTTAGACCAGTAACTGTTTCAGTTTGAGTACAAAAAGTACCCGACATTTTAATATTTATAAAATTTGATATTAATCTTTTAACAAAATTATTCAATATCTAACATTTTATATAAAAAAACCAATGGATTACTACAAGAAAATGGCACACAACTTTTTAATTTCTTGTTTAAAAAATTGTGCACTCACATTTAAATACAAAACTTTTTGATGTAATATAATTACCGAGAAAGGTACCACATGCATTAAACTTTCATGACAATTAACAAGTTACAATAAAATAAAATAATTAGTCCATGTGTCATTCAGTTCATCGTTTTTATCTAAAAATACATAACCTAATTATTTATATGAAGTAATAATATGCTAATAAAATGAAAACAGGTTAATTGGACAAATGAAAAAAAAATATAATTTTTTTCATAATATTAGTTATTTGGATGAAAAGTGAAAAATATTAATAAAAGAAGTAGCAGTTGAATATAAGCAAAACTCGAGAAAGTATTAATTGCATTGATAAAATATATAGAAGTGATAGTATATTAGTTTAATTTCAGGCTTGTTATAATTTTTTACCCTAATAATTTGTAATAAACATTTTTTGGTTGAATTATAATATGTTGTAAATTTTTATATTAAATATTTTTAAACTGAAAATATTATAATTAACATGTTTGATAAAATTAGGTGTTTGATATCTATATTTACATATATTTTATATCATTAAAATATTAAAATTGTATCGTACATGAAACCATGCATGTGAGTTTGCTTTCTTCCCATCATCATTTCAAACAAAGGAACCATAAGTTATGGCGGTCAACAATTTGTTTATAAGTTGTTTTTAATGTATAATTAAATATATAAATAAATCTGAAATCGCAAAACATTTTTGAATTGAAGTTTATTTGACGGTTCTACCAAATATTCTAAACGGATAAAATCAGAATTTTAACAAGAGCTTGGAATGAGAATTTATCCTGAAATGGTGAAAATGAATCGTGTTTGTTTACTACCCATTGTTGGGTTCTTATAGCTGAAAAAATCATCCGAAAATACATGAATTTTTAGGAAAATGACGGGGTTCCGAAAATACATGACTTCTCGGGGTAAATAAAATTTTTTTTTCTGTTCGAGCTAACCTGGTAGCTCAACCCCAGCCAGGGGCGTTGCCCCCGGACTCTCGGTAAAAACTGAACAAGCGCGCACTTCATACTCTCCTAGCTTGTTTGATAAAACATTACGATCGCAATGATCAACTAATTGATCAAATTACACTAAAATACTAACATAATCGATTCAAAAATAAACAAATTATTAATTGAAGTGTTTATTCGATCTAGTTTATTGTGTTTATAAAGAAATTATAATATGTTAAAGTGTTTTACAAAGGTAAATAAGAAATAACTAATAAGTTGTATAAACTGTGAAGTGATTTATAAAAACACGTAGATATAAGAAAAAAAATTATGCGCGGGTTAAAATAAAATATAAAAAACAAATTAGTATGACTCTAGTTAAATATAAGTGTTCAATATGCATACATACTAAAAATTTTATATTATTTGTTTTGTCATCTATCTTGTTACCGGAATTTTACTCCGATTACACATAGATTCGGCTCGGGTCGCATAGCTGACTATGTGGGTATATCTCTGAACCTGCTTAATTATATCATTCGTCCTTAATGAAGTTGATTAATCACATGGGGCCGTCTAATTCCTCAATAATTTCACACTTTAGAAAGATAATGAAACGGGGAATAAAACATATGATTTTTTAAAGTGGGGCTAATATATAATGAAAATAAACATTTTTATGTAAAATATATGATTCTTGTGAGAAGTACGTTTCAAGGAAAATAAAGATATTCTTCTCCCCTGGACAAAATACAGTTGTACTTTTCATAAACTATTACCTTGAGGAAGGATAGTGGGAAACATCCTCATGCAAATAAGTAAAAAATATTGCAAAATATTTTAGAAAGTAGTTGTTAGATTCCAAGAATCTTTATTTTAATTCTTTGTATAAATTGATTTTTTAGCCAAATCCTGTGAGAATAAAGGGGTAATTTCACTTGTACATTACATGTGTTCATTTTCTCAATTTACAAAAATTTCAATTTCATTTTACTGGCAAACCTAAACTTGTATATGACCAATCATGATAGTACTATTATAATAGTACATACAACCTATTTTAATGGTTACTTGTTGAACGTCAGCATTTTTACCAAGTCAACTAAAGTTTTGGACCAATTGTTTTTAAATTAGCTAATCACCGCCACTAAAATATTGTTTTTTCACATCAGTTGATTTACCCTGAAATTGGTTCAAGAAACCGATCCACCCTCAACTTTAAAAATGATCAGTTACCTTCTTTAATTGAGTAAAAAGGATCAGTTAGCCCCCTTAATTTGATAAAAATGCACCAATTTACTCCTTCAATGCTACGTGTCAACTTCTGGTTGGAGAGAAGAAAAATGAAAAAAAATGAAATCTTTGAGAAGTCAAACCAACCAGATTCTGACACGTGGCATTGAGGGGCTAGCTGATGCATTTTTGCCAAGTTAAGGGGGTAACTGATCCTTTTTGCCAAGTTGAGGGGAGTAACTGGTACTTTTGAAAGTTGAGGGTGACATCGAGTTTTCTGAACTAACTTCAGGAGGTCTTAATGTATTAACTCTTTATTTTATTGCAGTTAGATTGTAAGAGGATTTTATTTGGGTTGATTAATATAATGAGAAAATAAAATAAATTATGAGATCTCAACCTTCATCCAAACAGTTTGAACCATCTCGAAAAGGTTGTTCCAAGCTTATATTCGGTTGATGTTAAGTTTAATACCTGTGCTACTGTTTAATTGTTGGAGTTAAAGTTTCAAATCTACAAATGGAAGACACTAAGTTATTCTTTTCAAAGGTTATTGAAACTGAACTGAAATGTATTTATTTCAGTGTAAATTTATTGGTATGTAATACTTATAAGTACTGAAATAAATTAAATTAGCCGGTGAATAAGTTGAAAAGAAAGTGAATGACTCAAACTTCTGCTGCAAATTCAAAAGGGAGGAGATCAAGAATAATTTACTTTATCCATTTTTTGTGGAATCTGCAAGGATGTTGTGTTAGTAAATTAGATTGATTAATTGACTAATGTGATCATGATATATTATCGAACAAGTTGAGAGAGTGCGGTGTGCATGTTTGTTCAGGTTCTATCACGATTCGGGGATACGGGGGCAGCGCCTCTGGCGGGGTCCAAAAAATTTGTGTTATTACCCCTCGAAAAGTCATGTTTTTTTGGATCAAAAACCTGTTTTTTCCCTGAAAAATCATATATTTTCGAAACCTGTATAATCCCGAAAATTCATGTCTTTTGAGCATGTCCATTGAACAAAAATAAATAGTTGAAATTGGTCATACATCTTTTTTTGGTTTGAAACATCATAGTATTTTCGCATTTGAAGTTCTTGATTAATATTCTGATTTTATCCGATTAAGAATTTGATGGAACCATCAAAATAGTTTCAATCTGATAGTGTTATAACAACTTTAGATTCATCCGAATAATCCCCTATATCCAAGAAGCTTAACACTTATGTGATTTTAGGATTGAGATCCATCTCCGACAAAGGTTATACAAGTAGCTTTGGTTTCGATGAGATGAGGACAACATTTTTTTTTAATTAAATATGAATTTACCAAAATCGATTGTGACATGAAAATAATGGCAAGTTTATTTTCAAAAGAAAAAATTTTGGGATAAAAAACTTAGAATAAAGCAACGCGATGACAAGAGTTTGAGGGTAATGTTTAATAAATTAAGCACATACATAGCAAATTTTCACATTTTAAATTAATTATTTCTATTCTTATCATTATCAAACAAATTAAGATCTGAACTATTTAGCTAACAAAATTAAATTATAAAAAAATTAAAAAGAAAGAATAGATGGTAGGAGATGGATTTGGATTCTTTAATGGTGTTATCTTAATCATTCATTGTGTTTTAGTAATTAAGATTGAATTTTAATTACTATTCATCGTGGAATTAAATCTTAATCATTAAAATTGGATTAATGGTTGAAATTTAAAAAATTCTTTCTTGGTAGGACCCAGAAGGAAATGAAAGAAAATGAATAATGGAAATTTGACGAACACAAAATCATTATATTTTGTTTTGCGGGGAAATGAAATCTTATTCTGATGTATAAAAATGTTAATGCGCCACAAGTATCTATGGGTGTTAACAAGCCCAGTGGCTCATAAACAGTTCGAGATTCTGTTCAATAAAAACTCGATCAGAGTTCGACTCGATAGAGCTCGATTCGAGTTCGAAATCAGCTTGAAATATTGACAAACCAAACCAAACCTTCTAAGATTCAGCTCGAAAGCTCACAAACAGGTTCGTATAATTTTTCTACTTAATACATTAGTGCAAAACAAATTGTACGTATTTAGCGAGTAATAATTATTCGTATAATAAATGTATTTTCCGATACTTTTTTGAAAAAATATAGTAAAATATAGTGTTACTAATGCAATTTTTTTAACTAGTGTTTTAATGTTGAAACATTTAGGGGTAACATTTTTGTTTTTCGTTGCAAAAGAAATATATAGTCGGCTTGTTTAGTCTTGCAAACTCGAGCCAAGCTTTTCACGAGCCCTAGCCTAGCTAAAGTTTTCTAAGCCCGACGAGTTTCGAGCCGAGCCGAGCCCGATCATTTTTTTTCACGAGCCGAGCCCAGGACTGTTTGGTCTCGGTTTGACTCGTTAACATCCCTACAGGTATCATAATAATAAGACACTTATAAGTTTATGTATGTTAATAAGTAAAATTATAGTTCACGTACTAAGATAAGCAAATTAATATAGTTGATGTACTATTCATAAAATTAAGCCGATTCAGAAATAATATCAACTAGTTTTAGTTTGAGATTTCTAATATTCAATAATTTTCAATTAGATAATATTATCAAAAAACTTAGCAGTCTAAAGCAACCAAATTATAGTTTTGTGAAATATGAGAAATAGAATTTTCTTATACAACTTTATAATTGTTGCACTTGCCACCAAGATAATACATATTAGTTATTAGAGGTTGAACCGTTAAACAAACGATAAAAATATCAAATAGTACAACAAAAATAACCTTTTATATATAAAAATAAAAAGATTATACTTTTTTTAACTCGTAAGTGCTCAATAAGCTCTTAAATCTTGTTAATAACTTTTATTTATAATAAGTTTGCATATTTCATCACTAAATTTTAAAGTAATTTTGACCTACTCATAAGCGGTTTTAAGTTAAAATCTTCCACCTCTACTAAAATTACTTACCATGAGCATTTTTCTTCTTTAATTTAGGCCCTGTTTACTTCAACTTCTGAAACCTGAACAGAACAGAACAGAACTGAACTTAATAGATTTGAACTAAACTTAACTGAACTTAACTTAACTTAACTTAACTTAACTTAATGAACCTGAACTTAATTGAACTTAATAATAAATATATTAATTATTAAAATAATAGTAATCCAATAAATATAAAATAAATAAATTATTAATAATCATTAAAAATAATATTATTAATAACTACCTATATAAAATAATTAATAAAACAATTTTAATACCATTGATAATAAAAATTGTTATAATACGTAAATTCATTTCATTAAAATTTTGTTATTCAAATAATAATTATTGTTACAATACACGTGAACTAATAATAATTATTATAATAAATTGTAGTTTGGATTCAAATTATCACTTATTGTTGGATTACAAAAACGTAATAGTTGTTTTAACTAATAAATATTTTTATTTTATTATCCCATATCACATTTTCTAATTAATTAATACTATGATTATAAATAAAAATATTATTACATTATAATCACATTAATATTATTATTATATCAATAACACTAGTAATTATCACTATTTAAAAATGATTTTTACTATATTTATAATCAATATTAACTACATTAAATAATAATTATTTTTCTATATTAATATTTTTATAATTGTTCTTTTTTTTTATTATTTATTACTATTAATTTTTATTAAAGATTAATTGGAATAATCATTATTAAAATTAAAATTTATGGACCTGAACTGAACTTAATAAACCTTAACTGAACTTAACTGACCTGAACTTAACTGAACTGAACAGAACTTAACTGAATTGAAGGTGTAGAGAACAGGGCCTTAATTGTTTAGCGTGGGAAAGTAGTATCAAGAAAATTATTCGTGATGTTATGAGTCATTGGAGTACCTTTTTCTGGATTCCAACAATCAATCCACAAAACCCTATTCCAAGAATAAGGAAGACTTGCTTCATTCCTCGGAAAATTAAATGTAATCTCATTAGGGTTAATATTTGTTAATAGAGTTTTAACTTTTAACTATCCCGTCCTATCCTAGTTTGTGTAGTTACTTGTTGTTTATTTACATTAATTAGTTTGTAAATCAGCACTTGTTAGACCATGTTTTCTTCAACTTCTGAAACCTGAACTGAACTGAACTTAACTTAACTTAACTTAACTGAAATGAATTTAACTGAACTTAATTGAACTTAATAATAAATATATTAATTATTAAAATAATAGTAAAATCCATTAAATATAAAAATAAATAAATTATTAATAATCATTACAAATAATATTATTAATAACTACCTGTATAAAATAATTAATAAAACAATTTTAATACCATTAATAACAAAAAATTTTATAATACTTAAATACATTTAATTAAAATTTTGTTATTCAAATAATAATTATTGTTACAATTACACATCAGCTAATAATAATTATTATAATATATTATAGCTTGGATTCAAATTATCACTTATTATTGGATTATAAAAACGTAATAGTTATTTTAATTAATAAATATTTTTATTTTATTATTCCATATCACATTTTCTAATTAATTAATACTATGATTATAAATAAAAATATTATTATATTCTAGTTACATTATTACTATTATTATATCAATAACACTAGTAATTATCACTATTTAAAAATTATATTTACTATATTTATAATCAATATTAACTACATTAAATAATAATTATTTTTCTATTTTAATATTTTTATCATTGTTACTTTTTTTATTATTATTACTATTAATTTTTAATTAAAGATTAATTAGAATAATCATTATTAAAATTAAAATTTATGGACCTGAACTGAATTTAATAGATCTTAACTGAACTGAACTTAACTTAACTTAACTTAATGGACCTGAACTGAACTTAACTTAACTTAACTGAATTGAACTTAACTTAACTGAACTGAACTGAACTAAATTGAAGGTGAAGAGAACAGAGCCATAGTAACTCATTATAACATAAATTAAACTAATTTATGGGTATCATTAAAAAAAGTAAATTTTATTCAAATTCAATATGTGTGAATAAACATGCATAAGTTTAATAAAATTTAATTATATTCTGAAACCAATTAAAGGTTAATTCTTGAATATTATTTTTTATTTTTGTAATAGCCAGCCACAGTATGCCCAAAAAGGGAAGCAACACAGAAACATCCAAGACTAGGACCCGCCATTAGTGTACCACTTTAAATGACCGCTCATGGCACCAATTCATTTTCATGAAATTTTAGTATTATCGATGAAAAAATGTATCAGTATTTTATCACTTATCCATTAATTTGTAATCACTATATTTGATTATTGAAATTTTTTGGGATGGAAACAGGGAGAGATGCTGAGAGGTTTGGAGAAAGATGTTAACAATGGAAGCGTTTCACCGGAGTTTAGTGTTTGAGCCCACCTCATGAAGATTTTATGGAAGGCTATGGTTGTAGCTATCGTTGTGGGAAAAAATACTTTGGATTTCATTTACTTTAATTAATTCATTCTATTTAATATTAATATAAATTAACAGATAGAGTTACTTTACATGGTGTCATGGAAAATTTTGAACATTATCATTGAGAAAAAACTTAATCGATAGCATTTGTTAAAAAATTAATTAGCCATTTAATTGCTTAAAGTTTATAAACATAATTGAAAATGAGATTTGAGTTTTTGAAGGACATCAGAAGAAAATATTAGCTGGGAAAGAATTGAAAGAGTAAAAACATTAATTTAAAAGGTTAAATCATAAAACAATAATAGGTAGACTGGAACGGCCCTAGCCACACCACAGTAACATTTTGTTATGTAGGTGCAAATTATGAATTAAAATGAATTGAATTCTTTTGAATTTTTTATCCTAAACATCATTAAAAAGTTGGGTTGAAAAGATAAAAAAAAATTGATTTCTCAAAGCCATCTAAGAAGTAAATGCAGCTTGTTATCGAACGTTCATGATTTTTAATTAGATTGCTATTGTTATATTTATTTTGTAATGATTCTTTGTAGAGAATCTAAGTAAATTTAAGTCTATTATTTTATTTAAGGCTAAAATTATTACAGAATTTCCAAAATAATTCGTTGTTAATTCTTCTCTTTACTACCAATCTCTAAAATTACTTTAAAGAATCCATTCTTATACATTTATTGGTTGTATTTGATGGGTTAAGACAAATAGGAAAACATTAAATGCATATTTTTTCTTCATAAAATCATATAACGTGTTAACTATTGTGAGTATGTGTGTAATATTTGAAGAAAATGTTTTTTTTTTTTTTCATTTCAAGCAAACGGACAATGAAGCAATTCAAAGTTCAAGTATTCAATATGTGTGAATAACGCACCCAAATCCTAAAGCATCAAAAGGAATATTTTATTCAATATGTGTGAATAAACATAAATAAGCTTTATTATAGGAATTTAGAAAGCCATTAAAGTATAACGATCAGCAAAAGCAATGGCAAAAAGTGCCAGATGACTTAGTAGTTTTGCAAAATCCACCTTTATCACACCCTTGAAAACAGAAGTTCTTACAAGCTTCTGGATCTGCTCCACTTCCGCAATGTTGATGGTAATCATGGCAACATTCTGGTTCTGCATCCAAATCCAATGCTAATTTGTCAATTAGCCTTCCATTACTACAATCTCCACCCTTCATCATCATCATAACTGCAATTGCTACAATCACAAGTCTACATAAAACCTTCATCTGAGCCATTTCAGTTTACAACTGTATATGTATGTTTTATATGATCTTAAGTCTGATCAAACTAGCTTGTT
>CATIWQ010143761.1:0-12649 GCA_949673415.1 Euphorbia schlechtendalii | reverse complement strand
ACCACCTATCACACTCCATTCCATATCCCTTTGTAGAAATACTTCAGGTGCCATATGATCAAGAGTTCCAATCATTGATTTTGGAGACAAAAGCTAACTTTAAACTTCGTTCACCACTACCACTACTTGATGTCCAGATCAAAGTTGTTTCATCCTGCAAGCAATAATACATGCAACAAGTTATGATATAATGGTCAGACTGCAGGCTCATATAAACATCTAAGCATTGCAAAATGAATTATAAAACATGTAACCTGATATGATTAATTAACACTAGAGCATATGAACTGAAACAAATAGATAATTAATTATCTAAAGAACACATTAGCTGATTCTAAAAAATAATAGATGGTTCATAAATGGAAAACAAAATTATAATAAAATATGTTGCAGAGGCAGGCTATTAGAACAAAATAAAAACCAAGAAACCAAAAAAGCTATGCCAAGGAAATGCAGTTCTTCTATAAAGACTTGCTTGCAGTTTTTCATTTCCTGCAGTAAGTAGTAATACAGTAACCACACCTTAAAAATCCTATTTAGACAATCCCAAACAACAACACTATAAAGCCTTGACCATAGCACAGCAGACATAAATGTGAAAAATAATTGTCAATAAATATATCTACACTCAGTATCAACTTTGGTTAATGTAAGTGCAACTTAGCAAAACCCGTGAAAGAAGAGTTTGTAGATACAAAATATAGCATGCAGGTATATAAGGCTTCCATGGAAAGGCACCGAATCATGAATCATATGTTAATTAATAAATATAGTAGAAAATCTCACTATCCACTAATATGCATAAATTGTGCACTTTAATTTAACGGTTCATCTACCATGGATGTGCTATAGCAAGCTCCTGCACTTGAAACAGCAAAATGAAAGTATTTTCTAGCATTGGACCACACCATAATCACAAAAACTCAATCCGTCTAAACTGAATGGATAAAAAAATAACATTCACATCAAAGAATACCATTCACAGAGGGTTGAAATAGAAAGCTTACAATAGAAATTCTAAATGGGCAAAACTTAGGTTTTTCCTTACAACCATATTTTACAAGTTGAGAACCCTTCTTCAAAGTAATTCATGCCTACAAAATGTAAGAATTGAGTTTTCATGATAAGAACAAAACAAAATTATAATAAAAATATTTTTAAAAATACAAATTTGCTTATATCTTGTAACCCACAATCGCTTATCAACGAATATTGTTATAATTAGGATCTCTCCTACATGAATTTAAAGGGATTCTTTCTTGAACCTCTTCTTCCTACATTCCCTCAGCCTAAATTAGTATCTTATTTCCCAAAAGATTTTTACAATTTACCACACGATTAAAAACATATCCAGTAAGCTGTTAACCCTAGGCACTGTTATACCATAGCTAAAGGCACATTACAGCAACAAGAAAGCTTCATTAGAATAAACCAATGTATAGTACAAAATACAGATTTCCTTGACCTAAATCCTCACAGCACCCCCCACCATAACCAACACATAAAGACCACAACAGACCCTCTCCTAAAAGCTTTTACCCATCATAAATTGCAACCCTACAAGACTGACTCATAAGCTTATATATACAGACACTGCTGAATATATCAATGGGCAATCAACTCTTCAAAATTTATATAATATAAATGCATTAAAATCATCACCTTCCCAAGCTCATAAAGTCAATTGCTTGCTTCGGGTACTTAACCATTTGAGTCTGATAGTATAGCAAGGACATCATTATCCATAAAGTTCACTCTATTGCAAGTTTATATGGAGTTTTATTTTCCACACTCGTAGCCTAAGGATCTGCTCCCCTGTGAAGCGTATTTTGAAGTTCAGTAGTAGAAATGATTGATAGAAGAACTAAATAACGTTGCCATACACCTAAGATAATAAAAGTCACCTTGAAAGGAGCAATTTGGCAATTGCAGCCCGGCCTCTATGAATGCACCGGTGGAGTGGCATTTGTCCACTCGAGTCAGCAGCATTTATATTGGCACCATACTGTAAGAGGAGTTCTAACATCTCAATATCTACAGTTTCACAAGCAACATGTAGCAACGAACATCCATCTACATCCTCCAAAACTTATCCTTCACCACCACCCATAAGAGTTAAAGAACTCATAAAGGACCTATCCAATGAATTCCTAGTCGAGCAAACTGTATGCACTTACAAAAGCATAACCTTGGCAAGGGTTAGAGAAGAGTTACTTAATGGCTGCTCTTCACTTCATTAACATCTGCTTCATGGTTAACTATAAGACGGTACACTGACTTCTTGCCATTACCCTTGAAAGCTTCCCACATCTGTTGTGACACTGTGTGCTGCTGATACTGACCATCTCTTGGCTTGCGATGAAACAGTTTATCTGCCTACTAAGAAATATAAATGAAGTCATATCATTTTCCACACTATACCGAAATCCACACAAAATTGTATCTCACTTGGCTGAACCTTAGTCGCAAACATAAACAAATGGACAAGATGATGGCGAAAAAAGAGAAAAAGCAAATATTAATCACATAAATGGCACAAATTTCAATGGAAGTCAATTTTTATGCCAACAAACAAATTAGGATAGGACTTGAACCCAAATAGCACACACAATGTAGAACATATTATGGACTTAAAATCATGGGTAGTTAATTTAAACAAAAGAGAATGAAAGAAATGCAAGTTAAAGATTCATACCTTAGCATGGATAAATTTCTCTTTCACAGATATAGAATCTACAGGACTAGGTTTTCAGACAAAATGCAGCTGTGATTTATTTGCCTTGTATGGGCTTCATCAACAGAACAATAATTAGCAACCCAAAATGAAGCCAACACAGATCACTGGTGATATAAGAAAGTTAATTGAATTAAAAAATATTCTTTACCCTGTAGTTGTTAGATCAACCTGAAAGGTGCTCCTTAACTATAACAACTCCTCCCAGACTGAATTGGTGAAAGTATTTCCTAATGACTGAAATAAGCTAATTACAGAATGTTCCCACACTTTCACATCAAGTGTGAGGGACCTCACCTGTAATTAATTCAAGATAATAATCAGTTTTGAATAATCTAACATTACAGACAGAATAGAAACATTAGTTTACAAAAACAGAGTTTAAAATAGTGTCTGTGTCAATTCATGCCTACAAAATGTAAGAATTGAGTTTTCATGAGTTTTTGGGGCTAACACGTCTCTTACAAATTGAAGTCAAGCCTGCTATGGTAGTAAAATTGACTGATGGAGGGGTCACACTCAGCATATCTACTGAGCTCCTGCACATAACATTCAAATACATGTTCAAACTTTTTCCTAGTATATAAAAAACATAGCATATTATCATTAGCATATGTTGAAGATCTTATTCTAAGTATTTCATTTTGCTTTCCATTAGAGGCTTTAGTCCTAACTATGCTCCAAAAGATGTTATTCAAATGAAGAATTTAGGCTATCTATATCCAAAAAAAGTACCTCAAATACGAAAATCGCAAATATGAGACATCAACATTCGAAGTACCTTGGAAGGCTATCTTTGCCTTTCAAAGCCTCCACAATAGGTTACTTTTTTTTTTGTTAATCAGGGTTTAACTTGAATCAAAGCAATTGAAGTGAAGAAATCATAATAATGCAATTACAAGCAATGTTATATATGTTGAACAATCAAACCAAGATTCAACAATTTGAAAATAACAGAAATATGCAATGAAAAGAAAAGAAAAGAAAATAAAAGGGGAGAAAATACCTAAAACTGAGAGGCCAAGTTTGAAGAGTAGTAGTCCAAACGCTACTTACAGAGGCATAGGCATGGGGAGAAGGAATAGAATTGTCAGATTCAGTATCGTAATCCCTCTCTGCTTTGTTTTCTTCATCATCTATATGAAATTCATCCCAGCAATCTCACCCATAATCCTCATCTCTCTTCATATTTTCTCCAACAACTCATCTTCCTCGTTCGATTTCTTCAGCCAAAAGAGTAAACCCTGAATTTTTAACCAATGTAAATTAGCACTTTCAAAATTGAGAAGAAAATTGCAATAAATAGTATGACAACATAATTTGGGTTTTAATTTTGGAAATGATAGACTGAAATCAGGTGAGGATTTGAAGAACTTGTTTAAGGTTTTTAGGGATTTCTGAGGCAAAAAAACGAAGAGAGTGAGAAAGAAAGAGAAATTGTGAAATGGGTCAATTTCATTCTGGTTAATTTTTCATTTTTTATTTTTTTAATTTATTTCTGTCCAAAAAAATAAGTGGGAGAATTTCCACCACTAAATTTCACTGTTCCGTAATAATTTTCGCAACAATTAACTACAAAGTGTTGCGAAAAAAGTGTATCTAAGCTACTAACATAGTTTTTGAAACACTTTTCGAACACTTTAAAAAATGTGTTGCGAAAAATCAATTTTATCTTAAAAATCGCAACACTTTCATGCAACACCAAGCATTTTAGTTGCGACAGAGCATCTATGGTATAGTGTTCTAATCTTCCTATCCAAAAATCTCAAATCTATCTTTATTTTCTTTACTTTGTTTTTCCCTTGTGATCTTTAGACTTGGTTCCTTCTCTATGGGTTTGATATCTTTCAAAACTACATCGTAACTGTATACTTGCAGTTATCATCATTTTTCTATTTGATAAGAGGTATTGACAACACATGCATTTTACGTGAACAAGTTTTTGGCATTATTATTAAGGATAAGCCTTACGAAACAAGTGTAGCCAAGTCTTGTGAATAAGTTATTAAACTTATCAGTAGAAAAGTGGCGAACAGTCTACTTTAGTCTTATATTTATACTTGAAGCTTTGCTAAGTAGCCATTGCAAACTTTTCATCCTTGCAGTTCTTCAATTTCTCTTCTCTTCATATCTTTTGAATCTTCCTATTGGAGACAGATTCCAGGATGTTTAGTGATAGAAATTTGAACTTTGATACGTGATAAAATTCCATTGACAAAATCTCGTTTGTCTTCAAGAAAAATGGTTTGAGAGAGAGGCACACGAAATGCATCGTGGAATCTTGAGATTGGTTGACATATGCTAACTTATAAAGGCGTGAGGAGACATTGAGAAGTGGCCCATGTTAGAGAATTCCTTTTACCTTGGACTTTAGTGAGGAATCTCCAACATTCAGTACTGACACCTTTTTTTCTTATGAGGATCACTGTAAATCTTCTTTAATTTCAGTGCTTTTAACTTGAAAATCATCTAAAGAATATTTTGTTTCTCACAAAGCAGGTTAGCAGCACAAGTGTCATTTAATACTCCAAGTGTCAAACAGTTCAGCTTTTAAGAAATAAAAGCTAACTCAGCACAGCTGAGTTGATATCCTTCTAAACTACGTAGTACTCAGCACAGACTCAGCTTTTCCGACTCTAAGCCGTAATTTAATTAATTACTCAGCAAACTAAGTTGTTTTTCCTTAAATGAATTCAAGTTAGCTTCATTAATTAAGAGTATACTTAGTACTCAATTGATTTCACTATCCTAGACAGTTTGCTATTCCCAAAATGTTTAAATATTGTGAAGTACTATTAACTTGGGTTCTACAATGCTTTTGATCGGAGTTCCACAACAGGTTACAGTATCTTCCATGGTATAAATTTAGATTCATGGACTTCGAAGAAGCAACAAACTGTGTCTAAATCTTCCACCAAGGCTGAGTATAGGGTTATTGCCAACAAAACCTTGGAGTTGGCTTGGATCGAATCTATTCTTCAGGAAATCAGATTTCCTTTGTCAAACACACTAACACTATGGTGTGATAACTTGTTTCATTCTCCTACTAAACACTTGGAGTTTGACTTTCATTTTGTTCGAGAGGGAGTCAAAGCCAAATCTCTCATTGTTCATTACATTTCCACGGAGGATCAAGTTGCGGGTGTTTTCAAAAACCATTATCTTGACATCGATTTCAAGTTTAAAGGGATAAGTTCGCCGTGTTTCCTAAACCCACCCAACTTGCGGGGGGTAATAGGATCCCGATACCTTTAGGACTGTACTTTAAGACTTTCCTAGTTTGTATAGAATTCTATGCTTGTAAGATTACTTCTTGTATTGTGTTTGTTCAAGTATATATTAATACATACTCTCTATACACAAGTTGTGTATGAGATTTCCCCAAACAGAGTCTGAGTTTACAAGGCAAACATTCTTTCAGTCTTCTTCACCTAGATTGATAAAAATTCCATTCCTTTGTGGAGAACTTCTTATTGGCCAATAGTGTTGAAAATGTTATCAAAAGCTTTCATGTATGAATACCCAATTCAAGTAGTGTAGTTCTGGTTAAGCTTTATACCATTATTGGGCCAACCCTTTCATGAACCATCTGAACATCATTATCTCTTCTAAAACATGAATTGGTAAAAGGCTTCCATGCATAGAAAAGGATCAGAGTATCCCTAATATAGAGCAGGGAAAGGATTCGATACTGATCTTTGTCATCCTGCTTCAATTGTTGATCATATTCATGAGTCTTGCATCCTCGGTAGTCATACTAGCTTCAAACTCTAGGATATCCTCTTTGCTTTTATCCTGTTATTCTTCCTTAATTCTTTCCCAAACATATGCTTTAGAAAATTCATTTCCATTTTCTCGAATCATGTTGATAAGCATAGTGAGGGATCTTCTTTTTGCGGCGTTGGTTTTCAATTTCTTCATTCATAAGCTGTCCGTATGGAAATTTATCCCAACAAACATCAATGAGCTCCTCTGAATAGCATTGGTCATCTTAAGTCATGATGGAAAATTCATGAACAAAGTTCTCTTCATTGAATGCCTAATCCCATAGTTTTCCAGCAGGAAATGATCGAAAACATGATAGAGTACCTTTGAGAAACTTTTCGAACAACATTGGGTGACCAAATATCATAATATTTATTTCTTTCATTAAGTTATAGCAATTATTCAGGTATTCAATGGCATCTCCTCTTAAATAGAACATGTTGTCTAGTTTTTCAAATGTGTATAGATTGAGATTAGATACAATCTTGGTGTATTCATCTGCCATCTCCATGACCCATACTTTTATGAAAATAGGATCGAAACTGAAACACATGTCATGGATAACATTCTTCGGCATCATATTAAATTTGTGTTTCAAGTATAATTAGATGTTTGTTAACCATATAATTAGTTAGCCAACCCAGTAATTGAATCTGTTGTAAGCTCGTGAAGATAAAGATGAAGCTAGTGGAGACTGCTAAAATACAGTTTCAGAATTATGTGGTTAAATGTAAACTGGTTCCATCTTCATTGCATGTATTAGAGAGACATGGGTTAAATTTGAGCAATGATTTGGTGAATCTATTGCTTTTCTACACCAAACTAAAAGACAACTAAATGTTACAAAAGGTTCAATGTTTGAATGCCAGTCTGAGCATGTTATGCACCAAAAACTAAAGAAGCTAATATATTGAACAAAAAAATAAATAGTAATGCACATAATTCTTATGATAATTTTAAATCCTTGGACATAAAACTACAAAAATTCCTCTCATTCTTAACAAATGTGCACTAAATATAAATCTTAAAGCTAAAGTAATCTGGAAGAGGGTTGGTTTGAGTGCTAGGCTTTTTTTAAGGTTCAGCTAGCTATCCATCAATAATCATCTTCTGAACATATTTCAACATTTGGGTACATTCATTGGTTTTATGCCCCTTCAGGATATGATAAGCAAAAAAGTTATCCTTGTCTACAAATACTAAAGTAACAAATGGCCTCAAACTTTCCATCTTATTTGCTTTTCTCAGTTTGATGAAAATCTGAGATAATGTCTCTACCCAATGGGAAATCCCTTCTTGATTTGTGTCTGGGTAACTGCTACAGTCTCTAATTGCTTGACACTTTGATAATTGGTCTTAGAATATCTGATTGCAGCTAGTTTTGATGAATCTCTCCTTTCATAACTTCTACTCTTGCAATTTTCTTGATATTTTTCTTTCTTCAGATGATCCTCTTCCTCATACTTTTCAATCTTGTTTTATTAATGAAGCCGAGCATGATAAATGCTGGCTCTATTTATTAAATTATAAAAGAAAATAACAAAAAGAAAAAAGAAAAAGTTAAAGGGGAAAAAACGAAGTAGTAGCAGGAGCTTAATGAATCAAAAAATAAACAATAAACTCCTTATGTAGGAGAATGTTTTTTTGGTTTCCTACGATCACGTTGAACCTGCTCTTTAGCTGCAACCGTTAAGTTTTTCTTCTTCCGAACCGAGAACAACCTCCAATCAGAGATGGTAGAAGAAACCACAATCATATTGCTTGCAGACTCGCTTTCAGTAGAGCTAGAGCCCGTACTCTTGGAGGCCGAGGCAATGATAGAGTCCCTAAAAGCTCTCATACACGCATCTTTCTTTCTTTCGACTACTTTCCAAGCATTCTCTTCCTCATCCTCAAACAGCCAAACTTCAAGATTAATCCCATCGATATTTCTACCCGTTTAATAGTAGAATTCGCATTATGAACCACCATATGCTACTCCTCGTGATCTCAATCACCACCAATATCACTTCCATCGCTTACCTCTTTTAATGATGAATCGTGAGTAGCAACTCTTTCATCCAAAGGAACATCTTCTTTACCTTTCAAACTATACTTTCAAGATTACGAAAAACATTCCCAAAAGGAATATTAGATTTTGGCTTTGAGCCGCTCCTCAAGATCATGCTTCCTAACTTCGATTCCAATGAGGAGGGTAATGCATGCCTCCGCTACCTTCCCTCTAATCAAATTGTTCGAATCCTCAGCTACCTTTTGCTTCTTAAACTTCTTGCAATCATAGTGATGATGTCTAACTAATTGACATAATCTGCAGAAGACCAGTAGGTTTTCAAAAATTAGATCAATCCATAATTCACTACCCATACGCTCCACACCCACCATTGAGGGTAAGGTAGTAGACAAATCAACATCCACAAGAACCTTATTAAAGTGTCCGAGATCTTCATTCAAATTTTCACTATCCACTCTCAATAACACACCAAAGCCGTCAGTGATTTTCACCAGAATTCTAGCATCTCAATACTCCCATGGTAGTCCTTGCAATGTAACCTAAACTTGAGCATTCGTGGCCTTTTGATCAGAGGGATCGAAGTGTGGTACCTAGGGCTACACCTTAAAAAGACCAGGTTTAAGGTTGATGTTACCCTTAGACCAAACCATATACTTGATCTCCATTGAACCCAACATCATATGATAGAATCCTCATCTCAATGAAATTATCATCCAATGTATTTTGAGTCCCCAAATCAAGGATAGCTATGATTTGAGATCCTCCAATTTCCTTGGCGAATCTCCTTTCCATAAAATCAACCGGCCAATCAAAGAAAAGGAGAAAAGCTTTAAAAGTTAATTATATACATCTTGAGAGATTTTTACTGACTTGAACCCTCCCATCTAGGATACTAGAGCTGTAGCATTGAATTAAATCTTCCCCGGGGGTTGATCATTGATGACGGTAGTATAAAAATGCTTCTAAGGTTTCACAGATAAAGCCTAGGGTTGCCCAACATGTGGTTGGGAAGATTTGTCAAACTGATTGAGATTGGTGGTCGCAACCTGATCATCGAATAGTGAAGCAATGAAATTGATATAAGAATAAGTGGAATTTACGGTAGAAAATAAGAAGCAAGATAAAAGAAAAGAAGTTAGGGTTTCGACAAAAACCTTGATAAAGACATTCTCGATAAGAATCAAACTACTTTATTCTCATTCTCGAAAAGACATTCTTCCATCTTGCTTATGTATTCCACCACTTGATTGAAAGAATCAAAATACTTCATCCTCATTTCTTCCTTGTATTTCTTGCTTGACCCGTTGACTAGCTTTATGATTAAATATTCCATCTTTGGGGCTCCATCAACTAGGACTTGAACAACCATCTACCTGAGATAATAAGCTTCAAAGGAATTAATAGGAAATTTTTTTATTCTTTCCAGATATTGCAAAGTTATCTCTACTTTCAAATTGAAAGTATAGTTTTAATAAATGCTAAGCATAATAATTTCTAGTCAGATTTCATCTAGGATGACATTCTCATGTACTATGTGGGTGGTCCATGTAGAGTAGTTTGGAAGAGATTCACCGTATGGGCTTAGGGAACAAGCATATTAGTCATGGCCCTAATATAAGTCTCTATGTGTGCTTCTGGTGACTTAAATCCCCTTAAAGGAGCAATGTAAGGCATATCAAAATGTGCAGGGAGAACATTGGTTTCCGCCAGAGCTGGCTTTGGCCATTCGGCTGTGGCATTCGGAGAATATCGAGAAGCTCAACAACACAATCTCATATTTGGAGGCCAAAATCTTAGCCCTGACCTCAAGAAATATCCCGTAGCCTCACTCTATTATGCAAATCTTGAAGCTAGATAGCATTCGTTCTTTTATTCTAAAATGTCGTGTTGTTTTGGAAAAACTAAGACATCAAAAACCCCATGTCAACTGGACTCTAATAGAGGATAATAATACATCCTTTTTCAATCGAATGTCTTCCGCCAGATACCGTAACAATAAAATCACTCAGCTAGATGTTGGGAGTCAAATTGTTATTAATCCACAAGCTATTACACAGAAGATTCCGAGCTATTATGAGCGGCTATTCACAACCAATCCAGAGGTACCTTTTTCACTTTGAAATTTTCAGTTTAACACCGTTACTGATGTTCAAAATTTAGCCCTTATCTCCCAATTCACGTTGGATGAGGTTTGTAAGTGCTTTTTGGCATGTGATGAAAACAAAGCATCGGAACCTTAGGGATTCAATTTCTTCTTTTACAAATGATTTTGGGATGATTTGAAGTTAGAATTTATGTTGATTGTTGATCAATTCCATGCTACCTCGCCGTTGCCCAATATGTTGAAGATGTCTTATACTATATTAATTCCTAAAGGACCAAATTCTTGTTCCTTAAAAAATTTCAGAGCAGTCTCTCTTATACATGGGGTTTACAAAATAGTTGCTAATTGCTTTTTATTCATTTACAAGTCGGTTTACCTTCTTTGATCTCTAGTAATCAGTTTGCATTTGTTAAGGAAGGAATATTCATGATTGCTCTTTTTTGGCTTCTGAGGTTATCCTCATTCAACAAGCTAATCGGAAATCATGTCTTGTGTTGAAACATGATTTTCACGAGGCCTTTAATAGTATCTCTTGGAACTACATTGACGCAGTATTTTATAGAATGGGGCTTGATAAAAAATGGATTTCACGGTTAATAAATTGCCGAAGGAACTCGACTACTTCAATTCTTATTAATGGCGCTCCCTATGCTCCGATCAAAATTAAGCGTGGTGTGAAACAAGGGGACCTGCTCTGGCCTTTTATTTTCATGTTAGTTGTAGAGGGCTTGAAATAGCTTTTTGATAGTAGTATCAGAAAGGGGGTGTTACCTGGGTTTAAACTTGAGCAATCTCTACCGGATATCTCGCTACTATAGTTCGCAGACGATGCTATTTGCTTTCTACCGGTAGAGGAGTCTATCATTCCTAGATTCATTTGAATTTTTAGGTGCCATGAATTAATGTCCGAGCTTCGAATCAATTATAACAAGAGTGCTCTTATGGGGATTCATGTTAGCAAAAATTCTTTGGCATCCTATGCGACTTCGTTTTGTTATCAGGTTGAAAAGTTTCCAATCAATTATTTAGGCATTCCGCTTAGCCCGAGGTAAACCCCTTTTACTTTATGGGATCCCTTGATTCTGAAATTTAAGATACGGCTAGCTAGCTGGAAGGGGAGTTGCCTCTCCTATGCCAGAAGAACCACTCTAATCAAATCGGTACTATCCTCCCTCCCAATTTATCTATTGTCTACTTTTCGCATTCTAGATTTCGTGATTATAATTTTAAATAGTCTGATGTGAAAATTTTTATGGCAAGGTGATTATAATAAGAATGGCTTGTGAAAAGTAAGTTGGAGCACCATTAATTTACTGTTGCACCTTGGTAGCCTCTACATTCACGATTTCAAAATTGTTAACACTAGCTTGCTTTTCAAGTGGATATGGAAATTACATGAACCAAATGAGGATTCTCTTTGGTACGCATTTTGTGTACAATGATATAGGTTTTGATCTTGGAATGAGCTATTAGGTAGGGACTACAATTCCGTTTCCCCGATTTGGCACAAGATTTTTGAAATGTTGCACTAACAAAAGCAATTGGGCATTCTTCTCCTCCCATGTGCATGTGTTTGTTCGCAATGGTCAATTCGGCAGCTTTTAGCATGATAACTTAACCTCATTCGCATTAATAAAGTCTCTCATCCTAGACTTATTTGCTATTTGCAACATGAAATTTTTGGTGATTGAAGAAGGATGTTCCTTTCTGTTTGCAGACTAGGCCCACTTCCATCCCTTTTAGAAATGAAGTTTGCATATTACTATTCGCGAGTTTTTAGCTATACTCGTTCCGAAAGACTTTTCCTGGGCAACGGGCGCCAAAAACTTGTTCACCACTTTGCTACTGATAAGTTTAATAGCTTGTTCGCAAGATTTTGGCTTCAAAGTATAGGTGTTGTCAATACCACTTATCAAATAGAAAAATGATGATAACTGCAAGTATACAATTGCGATGTAGTTTTAAAAGATATCGATCCCATAGGGAAGGAACCAGTTCTAAAGATCAACAAGAGAAACGGAACCAAAGAAAATAA
>CATIWQ010143756.1:0-49007 GCA_949673415.1 Euphorbia schlechtendalii | reverse complement strand
ACGCAGGAATTGCGGGAATTGACGACTCCCATTAAAGAGTGGATATGGTTTGATCAACTTTAGCTTTCACTTGCATACCTTACAACTTTGCTTTGCTTTCTACTTATACTTTCTATTTTGAAGTTTATGATATGTCTATGTGTCATAATACGTATTTTGTGCTAAGTCTTTTATGTTAATCAAGTTATATGCGTTGACATTAATTTTAAGAGTAGTTTCAGGGTTAACAATATTATGTATAATCACTGGATCTATGATATAACACTGTTTAGTGAGCCAACATTTTTGGAATGTTAACTTGCTAAATGTGGCTATGTGAGAGCAACCCGTACTAAGCATAGTATTGATGTTGTCCAGGTTTATATAACAGTTTTATCTCATTTGCGCTAGGTTTAGAAAAGTTATTTCATGTGTTACTCTACGGTGAATTATTGAACATCTGAGTGTGTTGAACCAGTTTGTTAGATTAGTCTAATGTGTCATAACACCTTTGTTGATCTTGCATATTTTCTCGGCTATACTTGTTCGTAGTGAAAAATCTATTAATTTAGAGTTTCTAATCAATCACATCTATATTTACTCAACTTTTCATTCTAATCTTCCTATCCATAAAATTCTCTAATCTATTTTTATTTTATTTTAATTTGTTTCTTCACTTGTTTATCTTTAGACCTGGTTCCTTCCTTGTGGGTTAGATATCTTTTAAAACTACATCGCAACTGTATACTTGCAGTTATCATCATTTTTCTATGTGATAAGAGGTATTGACAACACCTACATTTATTTGTGAACAAGTTTTTGGCACAGTTATTATCCAATAGTCACGAGATTTTGGAACCATTATTGGTTAAACTTATCAGTAGGAAAGTGGCAAACACATCACCATACTTTTATTATGACATTTCTTGATTGAGTAGAGTTTCCTACAGTTCATAAAACTTGTACATTTTAAGATCATGAACTTCCGCATTCACACTCTTCTTGGCATCCCACTCTTTAATGAGACTTCTCAAAATCTTCTTGACCATTTTTTCTTCAGTATAGCTCTTTCCAAGTCTTTTCAGGTTATTAATGATGTTCGCAAATCGAGTGTCATACTTTGAATACTTTCGTTGTGATCCATCTAGAGTAGCTCATACTCTTTAATGTTAGACATGATGTATTCCCTAAAGGCAATAAGGGCAATATGTCTTTATTAGTCACTAATGTATAAATAGCTTTGAATTATTGTTTATCAATAATAAGGCATCTTTGTTATATATCGATGATTGTTTCTAACTATGCATCTCACTGGTGTTATATATGCTATTATGAATGTATTTATATATATTCATTGATATAATAAGACAAAGTCTGTGACTTTTTCATAGCATGAAAGTGCAAGGACATAGTGGGAGCTATGTGGAGTGAGAACTGTACACACGTATTACTATGAAAAGACTAAATATCCCTCATCATAATTTCATTGAGACTGGACATCAATGAAGCGAACAGACTAGTAGTTGTAGGCTTATTAGTTGGATTGAATCTAAGCAGCTTATGTAAAATGCTGAATGTGGTACCTTAAGTTAACACATGACTGTACTCGGGTAATACATTGGAGACCTCTATAAGATAGACACTCATAAATAACTATATCTATGTGTTGGTTTCATGTCTTATTGTAGTAACAATACAAGTATCCTCAAACATGAGATACTAGTTACCTTTTGTGGTAGTTTTTATAATTTAGGTCATACTTATTCATACCTTGGTGATCAAGATGATATGGATGATTACGGGGTATAGTGATGACGTTCGTTGATATGCCGAGTTATTGAGATGGGATCCATCGCTCTTGATATGGTGATATAATGGGAGTTATAACTTAAAGCCTCTTATTGAAGTGACACACTCATAAACCTTTGATCAAATTATGAGATTTATAGAACAGGATTCTAGTCAATCTCAATAATTAAAGGTGAGTGGTGTTCTTCGTGAACAAGTTTAATTCCAGGCTAGCTACAACTATTACATGAGCTGATAGTTAATCCAAGCTCAATAAACTAGATGATACTTAAGCTGATGGAAGGAGTGTATTGTAATGGTTATTATTACAGAATCAGATCAAGTCACAAGCACATGACATTCCGAGTATCGGGGGATCATATGCCTTTGCAAGAAAGCCCATTTGTTCAACTAGAGTTATCAGGTTCCATATCGGTCTAGAACATTGAGCCTAAAGGTTCTCGGATGGGAAGATAAGTTTAAGGTCATAAACTCTGGCCTTCATCGGACTGATCAAAGAACTTATAAACATGGTCTATACCAAGCATAAAAGGGAGAGTCAAACTCATTTTTGATTGACCATTAAATGGTCGGACAAAATAATATTTGAAAGAGGATTTAGAAAAATAACACAAGATGTAGGAAGGGAATTTTTCCCATTATGAATGGCCTCGCGAATACGGGTTGTTCATGTGAAGGGGGCCTGTGGGGTAGCCACACGAGCATAAATCATGGGCTGCTAGCGTGTGCTAATGCAAGCCAGCGCATAATGGTGGGCTGCTGGCCCACAAGCAGGCCATAAGTGAGGTTTGTGGGAAGTCCTGTAAGGCCTTACTTACGAGACAAGGGAAGCTCAAATGGGCTTCCCTTGCTGTCCACGCATAACCCATTTAACTGGGTTATGTGCGTGGGTTGACCTGTGGAGCTTGGATCTCCGTGCATTAACCCAGTTGTGGGATGGGGATTTTTCCCATCCCTCATTAGAAATATAGGGAGAATTTCACACCCCTCGGACTATAAATAGTGGCCTCCTCCTCCTCCTTTCTTTACTTCAGCTCAGCCTTCCATTTGAGTTTTGACTCCTTTTTCTTGTGAGTTTTTACGAGATCCTCCACAAGTTTCTCTAGCATTTGTGAGAATTCTTTTTGAAGGCTTATTCCTTTTTTGGAAAAGAGATTTTGCTATTATTTTCGAGTATAAACAATGGCCTCCCCGTCCTCTTTTCCGTACTTCAGCTCAGCCTTCCTTTTGAGTTTTGAGTCCCTTTTCTTGTGAGTTTTTACAAGATCCTCCATAAGTTTCTCTAGAATTTGCAAGAATTCTTTTTTAAGGCTTATTCCTATTTTAGAAAAGAGCGTTCGCTATTATTTTTAGGTTAGACTATGAGTGGTCTAGCAGCCGCTTGTTATCCTATGAGTTCTCCCTCTAGATGAGGTTTTTGTCCGTGGGGTCCGTGTGGACTTATCATAGAGGCTATCTTGGTTTGGAGGCTTGAGCTTATGAAGTAATGTCTGATTGTCTTAAGGGATCACCACACCATACCAAAGGAAGGCATGCATCAACTAGTAATTCTCTAAACTTAGATACTAGGTTTCTTTTAATAAGTTTTATAAACCTAAAGCATCAATGAAGCTTTTCAATTGAGACTATATCAGTCATGCCATGCTTAGGAGATCCTTTAAGGTTAATTTTAAATTTTGAAATCTTATCATGCTAGTTTGCATATTCATTAACTACCTTAATTATTCATTAGTGGTATCAAAGCCTCCCTTATGTTACGCATGATTGTTAATAATATATTGAAATGTGATTTTCTATGAATTGATTAAAGTAAGCTATACATGACTTTGGTTTAAATTCCTATTATAGAAAATGATGTGATAAACAAATTAAGGTTTTGCTCAAACTTAGTCTAGGTGATTATCATATAATTAATAATGTCGTACTACACGTGTAAATGCTTTAAATTGAGGGTCGTCCAGTACTTCACTCAATTAAAAGAACAAAATCTTTAAATCATAATTGTCTATGGTATAATGAATTGAAGTGCTCATGGTTATTTTGGCTAGGATTGGACTTGGCTTCTCATTTACTTTAAGGGGGCCTCTCGTACCTATAAATCTCCATCAATATTAGGTTCAAGCGTACTAAAAGGACTTTTATGACTTATTCGATTTCTAGTATGGGAATTAGATTCTGCATATGGTTTTACAGCTCTAGTTTAAGTTGTTGAATTAAAACTTATAGATTTAGGTGCAAGAACTCAATTATGGACCTTGTTTGTTTAGCATGCTATGTTGAGTCTTGATATAATAGAAATGATTATGATGTACCAGTCTTGAGCATGATCCCTTAGATTAATATTTCCAAATAGCCTGGAATTATTATTATCAGAATTATATCCATCATTAAGTCCTAGACTAGGGCAAGACTAGTTGCACCAATAAAATCCTTACAACAATATTAAGGCGGTAAATTGTCTTCCTATCATAAGTGGTGATGCGATCCTTATTAACGGATGTAAGAACATGTACAACATGCTTTACCTTAACATGTGTTTGACCATGAGACTAGATAGGGTTAACACCTTAAATAAAATGGGTTAGTTATCCATATCATTGGAGCTAATGTCGAATTGGAGACATATTTGAGGAGTCGTACGATTGGGTAAGCACATCTCAAGAAAAAGAACTCATATAGACTAGCAATTACATGGAATGCAAATGGATGGTTCAAACCATGGTTGTTTGTTATAGCTTGACATGCTATAGCGGTATTAGATAGGCTATGGATGCAACCTACTAAGGAAAAATGGTTTGGCCATGTTTTCCCAAATTCAATAGAAGGAGCTATTTGAGTGTTAAATTATAGTAGGAAATATGTGTTTAATTAAAGACCTTATATTAAATGCATGTACATATACTAATGTCTGAACAAATTCTAACTTATATGTAGGTTGAATATGATCACTGATGAAAACACTCGTATTGATATTGATCCTCTTGGCAATACAAAGTATGCTATTTACAACTTCAATGAGTGGTTTGGTACTGTTAGAAGAGTTCTTCAAAACTATGACATGGCTTATATTCTAGATGATCTAAGTCCCAAACTTCCCGGCAAGAATGCTTTTACATGTGAGATGAATGACTATGAGAGGCATAAGGGAAACTATGAGTTTGTTGCAAAGTTCATATTAGATAACCTATTCTCAAAGTATACACACATGTACAAATGTTTGGATCTAGATTCCATGGTTCATCATCTTAATCTAGTGGAAATTCTAGAAAGCAGACTCTTCCATAGTAAGTTGCAGGGAGATACCTCAGTAGTGGGGTTGGTCATGTACATATTTGAAAACTCCAAGAAATTAAGGGAGCTAGGTATTGGGCATAGTGAGAAATCCTTGAGAGAAATGGTATTGATGAGATTACCCAATAAATATGATTTTTTCAAGGAGATGCTTAAGGAGAATTCTCCTAATTGTACGTTAACTTAACTCATGGACTTGCTCGAGATATTTGAGATTGAGTTTAGAAATAAACTCAAAGAATAAGTGAATGTTGACGATTGAATATCTGAATCACACAATTTTCGATTGTCTAGCGATCTTCAAATAGGAGCTCTCCTCGTCACCAAATTATTTTTGTGGCTTGAAAAGATTTTTTTTAGTAATTTGAAAAAATTAGACTTCAGAACAAATTAATTAAAGAATTTTTTTAATTAATAAAAAATGGAAATAATAAAAAATAATATTAAAAAAAAGACAATAGTCGGGGCTAACTAGCCTCGCCCGTCCTCCAATGATGATCCACCCCACCCTCGGGTACTTTTATCCAGTTAAGTTTAAAAAATTCCCCTATAAATAGTAGGGGAATTTTCAGTGAAAAGAACCGCAAATTATTTTTTAGTAAAAAGCAGACAAAAAGTACTCTGTTTTTTATCCAACAACGCTTCTTTTTTCCATCGAAAAAATTCTTTTTGAATTACAAAACAAGTTTTGATTATGAATTAATTTTTTCAAAACTCAATTTATTTTAATCACAAGACCAAACAGAAAAAACGAGGAACGCTCCCGGGGATCAAGTAAATTCGTCGAAGTGGATTCACACCGAAAGGGTAAGCCTCAGAGTTCATAAAGTTTCTTCTTCTCGTGATTGCTGAATTTTTTTTATTCTACATGTGATCTAGGATGAATTTTGTGTTGTTTTATTATTTAATTTATATTGTATTTGATTATTCCATCATGTAAACTTTCTTCCTCATTTTCTGTTCTTCTTAATTTATTGTGGAGATTCTTGTTAGGATAACCCCACGAACGGAATAAAAATTATTCCCAGATAACAGTTCTCACATCTTTGCCATGCAATCATTTTCACTAATTAAAAATGAGCAACCTATAAGTTAACAAAACGAATTGTACTTTTATCCTAGAATAAGAATTTTTAACCGGTGATATTTTAATTAGACCACACAAGTCTCATCAAAATGAAATCAAACATACGTGCAAATGTTATGCTATATCCTATGCCAACCTTTGTGGATGTAGGTAGATTAGGTTAGATGTATGTCTATGATTTTTATTTTCCTTCAGGTATTGCAATTATTATTTTTTTGTGAAATGTAATTAACAGATTAGGTGGGTGGTTGCATCCCCCTAAGTTTTGTAATTTGTAATCTTTATTTTTCCGCATTTACTTATTGCTTTATGTATGAATTTACTACTTTCCGCATGCGTGATAAATCATACTTCATAAACACAAGAACGATATAAGTTCGAATATGAATAATTAAGAAACATGGTTTTCTGTAGATTTAATTTACTGTGATCCAACAAGAAGTAAGCAACTTATCCCGAACCGGAATCTATGTGTCTTAGTGGACCATCCCCCGAACGTTAAGCCTCACAAGTTTTGAATTAATGGAAGAGCTAATCTAGGTGGCGACTGTACACTACGACATAGCGGATTCAGGTTTTTATGATCTAAATCGATTTTGCTTTCTCATTCAAATTTTTCAGGTCCCTGACCCGATATTTCATTTTCACAAAAACACCTCAATGGACCGCACCTCTCATCTCAACACGCTCTCGACCTATCGCTTCTGTGTCATCCGCTCACATTGGTGACTCTGTTGCGGGCATATTCTTAAACTTTTTTGAAAGGTTTTAGATTTTGGATATGTTCTTAAAATTGTTGATCGCATTATTCCGTATTTTCTTAATTATGACATATTCAAAATTTCACATTGCAATAAAGGGGATTAGCCCATAATTCTAAGGTACCCCATTATCTCAAAGCTTTCTCTTTTACTCATCTACCTCCCTAAGAAAAGATAGTTCTTGAGTGAGTAGAGCACTTGTTGCCATATCACATGTACCTTCCACGTTATAACCAATTTATGGAGATGCTTGGAGTGTATCTTAGTGTAACAAGAACCTTCTACATCAACAACCCAAAATTAAACCTCATGTAAATAAGCCATAGGCATTTTCCCTACGTTGTTACCTAACTAACATTCATGCATTATATTTCTCTTGCAGGTGCGCTCTTTAGTACCCATGTGGTACTAAGATGAATCAAACTTAGGATAGAGACTACCAAAAACCCTACGCGTGGGAGTTGCATGGTTGGAAGTTGGAACATTGCATGCTATGTGCTACGTGTTTACTACTTTCGATTCATCATGCATTGTACAAATGTGACATGCTAACCATGGATCTTAGTGTAGACACATGAACGCACACACCTGTAATGTTAAAATGATGTATTATAGCATCTTCTCATCATCATGATACCAAATCTGTGTCACATGCACTTAGGATTAGATGACACTCGAGATCATGTAACCCTAGGATAACATAAACCAATTAGAATCATGAAGCATCATTCACCCCAAATTGCGTGATGTCTACTTGACATCCGACACTCAACCCACAAGGGGCGGTAACATATCCCACACATTACCTATGAGATGTCCACTTGACATCCGATGCTAAGCTCACACAGGGAAATTATATAACCAACACATTACCTTTCAGATGTCCAATTGACATCAGGCTCATAGCCCAAACAGGGAACATACGTACCCAAGCTGTATTTTCCTCACATTATGTGATATACCTATTGATACCTGAACCTAAGCCCACACAGGGAAAACTCATTTAAAAAACTCTACCTTTCCAATATTTGAGGTGTATTACCCAACCGAACAATCCGCCCGCAAAGGGCAATGACTCATGCATCACCGCATACCTTTTAATATTGAAGACCACACTAGCATACGAGACTCTACCCTAATTGGGAAAAAGAACCAAAACATCCATTTAATGGTTATGAACAATAGTTATTTTCATACACTTTAAATCTTAGCGATTTCATCAAAGTATGTTGCACTGCTTACCCGAAGTCACTTAAACCTTTTCATTCCATAAGATATAGAAGATATAGTTACAATACAAAATTTCTAATTATCGACCTACTACCACATGGGTAACTTGGATCACATTTATAATACATGATACCTGTCACACTATCACATGGGCAGCATACAGATCTCAAATCCACCCCTAAGGGTTGGACTTTCACTTTCGCATTTTATCACCTTATCTAATGACTAACCCTGTTTGTTTCAAATGGATTGAAAAACATGTTATTTATCTCGCATCATGGCATGTTAACCCTTTGTATGTGCAGCCATAACATTAACATTTCACGCATCATGATTTAATGTGCATAACTTGATCTCCCTATATACCTCAGCTAGGAAAAAGCATGTTCATCAAAAGGCTTGGAAGAGGCCTACTCACCGCTTACTCCACATTTCTTCGATCACAACCACTCTGAAGGGGGTTCCGTACACCGACTCCAATGAAGACTTGGGTTCAAAATCAGGCCACTACACTCCGTTCAGTTTTAATCAGACTAATAATATGACTAACTTGCAGGAGTAAAACATGGGGGATGAACAGACGCTTCTAATAGGATAGAATCTACAAATAAATCAATCATCAATGAGCGTTGAGATTGCAATCACTATGAATTCCTTCACAAACAATGATCAGTTTACGTCACTCATCAATTATCGTGCAAGATCCGATCAGCCTGAGGAGAGGGCTAATGATGTGTTGTCCAATCTGGATATCACTCTCAATGTTGGTGGTGTAACCATACCCGGGGGACCCTCTTCCTCCACTGTGGTATTCCCAGTCTGAAACACTGTTACTCCCACCTATTATCAATTCAGGGTCAAGCAAGGCCAGCTGCATGTTGGTCAACTTGGGTATAACTTCACAAGCTTCTCTCAACCATAGGTTGGCAGCTAGTTCTTCCTCGGTTAGCCGGGCCAGTCAGTTCTTGCACCAAGTGTAGTGGGGCTAATGGAAATCAAGCTTTCTTCCAGCTATATCTCATTCATTCAAGGGGGAGCCAATCATCGATTCCAAGTTGGAATGCACCGGTATCTTCTTAGTTTCAACCCCTGCCCTCTTAGATGTTTCAAGGTTAGGGGCTGTTTGGTCTGGGAGGTTCGTACGATGGTTACCCAGAAGTTGGGCATAATGTCCTCCAATAACTAGGGAGTTATGGCAGCAATTCTTGGGCACCCACGATGGTCATTTTATGAAAGGCTAGATGGGTACATTCCTGACATAATCAGCAATCAATGATGAAGATACATTGCCACCAAACTTCATGATGCCATAGTTCAAGAAATACATAGACACCACATACCCCTGCGCCCACCTAGCGCACTACCAGAACATGATGAGAGCCTTGAAAGTGAATGATCGAATGATGGCTAAGCTCTTCATTGTTACTCTCGGCAATCCTGTTAATGAGTGATACAACCATCTTCCTATCGACATAGCTTATAATTTGGGGTATCTCTCCCAAGCCATGATTAATCATTACGGCTTCAATACCTTTATGATCACCACAATGCGAAACTTGGAAGCATTAAGGCAGAAATAGGGTGAGAATTTCAAGTCTTACTTTGAGCGTTGGATGCCCATGCAGCTCAAGCTTTAGGCTAGCTTAAGTTTACTAGAGATGATTGTGAAAATACTAGATGGTGCATTGTTATCTTATAGAAAGAGGCTTTGGTCAGAGACTTTTCACAACTACTAGGAGGTGTTTGTTAGGGCCGAGAAGATAGAGCATTATGACACTATAGATGAAGCCACAGGGTAGCTAACTAGAAAGCCTTGGTACAAGAAAAATGAGTCTAACCCCTTATAGGTTAAGATGAAGTAGCTTGCGGTTCAATTGGTGCAGGTAGAAAATGTAGCTGCTCTTCGGATGTCAAAGGAGGAATACCACGGCCTTTCCCCCTATACGGCCAATCTTCGATTCCTATTCACCAAGCTCTGATAACTCAAACAGATGGAGAACTTGAAGAAGTATGTTCCTCCTAGACCCAAAGATCCAGCCCTCATAGAATGAACAATTGTATGGAATTGTTAAAGGTCATTCAAAAATTGGTTGATAAAAAAATCATTCACGAGCCAGCCCTTAAGCCTAGGACCAAGACGAACCCTTTGCCAAACTTTGAGGCAAAGGTGGGAATGATCATCTCTAGGATGGAGGAAATGAAGGTGCTAAAAAGCATCTCCAAAAGCCTAGGGGAGTTTGTGATGGTGGTCAGAATAGGGATTGATTTGTACCATGTTTTGAGGATTCTATAGGATGAATCAGGTCAACATAGATTTGGAGGTGAGATTGAGGTATCTGAGGTTAACCTAGCTGGATGTCAGTTTTTACCAATAAAAAACCTATGTGGCTTCATGTTTGGAGGTTTTTATCAAGAGAAGCAGCACCTAGTGGGAACCAACAGTATGTGATGGCAATTGGGTTAGGAATGGACCCTCATATAGTCATGGATACACTTGAGGCACAATCAAGTAACTGGGAGGTTATGCATCGGGAAGAAGTTTTGAGTACCAGCTTCAATTTGGCTGGTATGTCTTTGTTTGATGGGAATGACAAACCACCTTCTCACATTTTTAAATTCTACACTTTGCTTCGGGCGTAGGGCCTTTCGCTAGCAATGATTGCAATGTTGTTTCCTTGTTCTTTGGTAAGAGTGGCAAGCCTATGGTATGAAATGCAGTCGGAGCAGGATAAGAGCCCGTGGAACAGCATCACTATAGAGTACCAGTCATAATTTTCATTCCTTGAGCGGCCCAAGCAATGCATGCTAAATATGTTTGCGTGAAAACAAAGGGATGACGATGCATTTATGAGTTATCTAAGATAGTGGATGCTTATTTATATAGTGAATACCCTCCAATTTAGTCTTTGAGATGCTATTGAGGTCCAATCTGGAGGTGAATGCGCTAACTCATAATGGGCAAGATATGGAGGTGGATCCATTAGCTGAGGTTTTCTCGTCAGATATAATAAAAGGAAGAGGGAAAGTCGTGGAAGTAGACTCTAAGAAGATGCCAGAGCGGGTACTGATTGACCTAGATGATTACATTTTGAAGTCAAGGAGGAAGAAGAAACCAGATGATGGGGTCTCTCTGAAGGGCGAGACTTTATGTATAGGAAGAGATCGATCAACCTAGACACTTACCAATTGAAGGGATCTCATGTCAAGTCTGATGATGGGTATGACTAGTACCATGGGTAACTCCCATTGAGATGAGAGTGTTTGAAGAAGGGGTATTAAGGGTTACCCAAAGTGGAAGGGTCTTCAAAAGGGAGTCTGTTGTACAACGCAACTATGCTACTCCTGAGCAAATCGCCAGGGAGTAGCCTGAAGTGCCACTCCCTCCGAAAGTGAATGAAGATGACCTAGATGTGGACCCCTAGTAAACCAGCTTAAGGGGACTCAAGCTAAGTACAGTATTTTGAAGTTGCTTGAGATCTCTCAATAATATAAGATGGGGCTGGTAGAAAGGCTGATGGAGATGCCCATAACACCCACAATGTCAGTGGTAGAGATGTGCACGACGATTGGGGTTGGAATCACACCTCATAAGCTATCGGTTATAATATTTGACCAATCAGAGTTACCGCTAGAGTTTAGGATACATAATAGCACTTTTCATCAAGGTGTAAATTTATATCGAGCGATTCCTTGTGTAATGATTGATGATAGATCGGCTTTAAATCTGTGCCCACTAAAAATCTTGCCCCACTTAGGGTTGAAAGAAGACATGCTGAGAAATTCCGACATTGTAATTCGAGCTTATGACAACTTAAAGAGGGCCATAGTAGGAACTTTCAAAGCGAAAGTGATCATAGGCGGGGCGACTTCCAAGGTCAAGTTTATAGTGCTGGACATTCCGGTAACCTATTCACTACTACTAGGTCAGTTGTGGATTTACACCCTAAGTGTGGTCCCATCTACCTTGCTCCAAAAAATCAAGCTCATTCACAATGAGAAACTAATAACGATTGAGGCAGATGAGGAGTCTATCATGGCTGTTGCTGCATTTGAAGAGAGAGAAACGTAAGGGCTCAAATTGGTGGTGACCACTAAAAAGAGAAAGAAAGAGCGTAGATCTCCAAAGGGGTACCATTATTTCCCTTGTAATTTTAAGGCCCTAATGAAGAAGTAGGGTTTCATCCCAAGTAGGGAGTCCCAAGAACCATCAGGGAACCATAAGGGCCATTGATCCTATTTTGGTCACCCCTAGACTAGGATTGGGTTTCGTCCTAAATCGGAAGATGTATAAGTCAAAGAGACCATTATTTTGTAACATGGTGAGCATTTGTGAAGCCGCGGGGAATAAAGCATATCTAGGGGAACCTAAACCATTAATTTTGAACGGAGAAAAGGCCAAGGGATTAGAGATTTTCAATGATGTATTCAACTTCGCTACTGGCAAGTTGATCAAGCTACCAGAGGAACCCCCTGTTTGAGGAGAAATTAGTTTTGACCTTGGAAGAGGCTACAAATAAGAATGACCGTTCAAGCATCCAATCTGAACCCGAGGAAAAGGAGGAGCTTGAAGATGTTGTTGCTGCATTTACAAAGGCCATCACCAAATTGATAAAGAAAAAATGTGATATCCTAGAGCAAGCTGTGTTTGATACAATCAAACTCTTGGCAGAGAAGCTGGTTTCAGGCTACACTAAAGGAAAAGGTGGTTCTCGATGCACCAACACCAGTCATGATAACCAAAGACCCTTCGCATGTGGAGGAAGAAAATGACAATGTAATTTTGAACATTTCTGATGTTTTTTACATGAACAATTACGCTTATGAGGCTCACTCAATGAAATACAATGATTTTGCTTACTTGTTTGATATTATGCCAGATGGCACCATGCATTCATATGATTATATGTACATAACATCTTTAACATTCATGAAACCTCATTAAATGAGGTTAACTTGGGTACAAATGAATCTCAAAAAATGGTGACAATTTCCAATGATTTTACTCTTGAATGTACTTAGAAGTCACGTGGTAGCCTTCACATGGCCATACGACTACATGCATGGGGTTGAAAGACAGATCACGGAACATCATATCCCGATCGACCCTCAAATTAGACCAGTCAAGCAGAAGCTACGTCGCCTAAGACCCGAATGGGCAGAAAAGGTCAAAGTAGAGTTGGCTAAACAGATCAAGGCAAAGTTTCTAGAAGTAGTCGAATATCTGACATGGCTGGCCTACATCATCCAGGTTGCGAAGAAGGTTGGTAAGGTTAGAGTTTGCATAGATTTCATATATATGAATAAAGCCTCCCAAAGGGTGACTTCCCCTACCCCACATTGACATCTTGGTCGACAGTGCATCCAGGGCAGCTATGTACTCTTTTATGGATGGGTTCTCAGGTTACAACCATATCCTAATGGCCATAATAGACAAAGTTAAGACATCTTTCATCACAGAATGGGGTGTATAATGTTACAAGGTGATGCCATTTGGGTTGAAGAACGTAGGGGCAACATACCAGTGGGCCGTGACTACTTTACTTCATGACATGATCTACTAGGAGGTCGAAGTCTACATGGATGATATACTTGTCAAATCCAATACCAGAGAAGAGCACCCAACTATGTTGGAAAGATTTCTTCCTAGAATCGAGAAGTATAATCTATGCTTGAACCCCGAGAAGTGTGTATTCGAGTGACGTCTGGGAAGCTTCTAGGCCACGTAGTAAGCCAAAAAGGGATTGAAATGGACCTCCACAAAATTTGAGCCATCACAGAAATGCCCGAACCAAAAACAAAAAACAAAGTCCGTTCATTCTTGGGATCCCTACAGTACATCAGCAGATTCATCGCCGGGCTCACCACAATCTGTGAACCGATATTTAAGCTATTAAGAAAGGATCAACCAGTGATTTGGAATGATTAATGCCAGATTGCTTTTAAGAAATACTTGGGAAATCCACCAGTCCTCCACCCACCAATCCCCTAGAAGCCACTAATTCTATACTTGGCAATCGAGGAATCATCTGTTGGGATAATGCTCGTCCAAGAACATGAAGATAAGCGTAGGATTGTTGTTTACTAACTAAGTAAGAATCTTGATACACTTTGATGGAGAAAATTTATACGATGATCATTTGGCTAATAAGGAAGCTACACCATTACTTTCAATCCTACAGAATCTAAGTAGTCGTGAAGATTGACCCAATGAAATATTTGTTTCAATCACCCACCATAGCCGGGAAACTATCATGATGGTTACTCTTGCTATCAGAATTCGACATTGAATACGTAACTAACCTTTGAAGGTAGGAGACTTTATCCTGAAATAAATGAGACCACCAAATGTGGATGTCCGGGGTAAGTTTTGTCAAGAAGATCTTAAGCAAGAGAGCTGTCAAGATCATGGACATGGACGGGAAAGAATTAGTTAACCCAATTAACCAAGATAGGCTCAAGCGCTACCACATTTAGGGCCAAAAGAAATAAATAAAAAAACAGTATACAAAAAAGAGATCAAAATGTGAAAGTTAATCCGTCAGCTAGCACTTAGCTAGCTGAGAAACAATTAGGACCTTTGTTTGTAAAAGAAATAATAAAAGTCCACTGAGTTGAAAACCTCTATATGACGAATAGAGAGACCATGAGTTACAAAACTTGTTTTAAGCTAACTGATGGTAGGATTCAAATTATTGGAAAATTTGTACACTCTTTAAAATCCTTAATGAAATGTCATTATTATTGTAAGATTTATGTTTATGTTGTATGGGTGTATACATGTGGAATATCACTAATAAACATAAAAAATTCCAATCAAAAGGCTTCAACAAGTCTATGAAAGTCAAAGTCTATGACAAAGAAATATAGGTGATCTATGGGAGCCAATCATTCTACCGGGCGCACTTCCTTGAAGTATGAGGGAGGGGGTCCAAACCATCCTCGTCTCACTCCCACTCATGTGACACCCTGAGATGTTGGTCGGTATTCAGAAGACTTCTGATCTTGCCCAATCAACTATGATAAAACTCATCAGTATCAGTGGTCTCTAGGGCACTGTAATCTAAAGCAACGATGGTAGCCCGCGCCCATAATCCTTGTATAACACCTGTCATACTAGGACCGAACTCGTGGAACCAAGTCAAATACAGTAACCTAGGGACTCGTTGCTAACGCCCGTCCTTCCTACACAAGCGGGAAGGGGAATAAGAGGTGATGCTAAATAAACCCATCAGTAGTACGCCCGAGTCGTGCACATTGGTGGCCACATAAGGAATCTCCAACTAAAGACTAAGCCAGTGAATCTTGGAAGCCCGATAAGGATGTAGAATCTCTACCCACGTCTCCTCACTTATTGTATAGTGGTCTTCCTGAAGAATCCTCTAGGACCATAATGTGAGGGAAGATATCGTGCCTTGCCCAAATAAGGGTCGGTAATCAAGCGAAGGTTCTCCAACAGCCACACCTACAAGCATTTCATTCAAATAAGATAATGATATTCAAGGAGAGAAAGGTCAATTAGATATACCTTGAGTAGAGCAAAATGGTCACCCACTAAGTCTAGGTTCACTATAGTAGTATCCATGTGAGTCAAACTTTTTGCTAGAGCTAAAGTCGTAGGAGAAAGACCCGTGGAAAGTGGGTCGATAACAGATAGCAAATGGAATGGGGCTACTGATCCAACACCACAAATAAACTCTTTTAGGAAAAGTAGGGCCACCATGGAAAGCCAGGCATGATGAGAGCTGGGTGTGGTCTCACACCAATTGAGGACAGCATCAACTCGAAAACCTCTAACGTCGGGAGGGGCAGTTAAAAAATTCTTGGTGGATTCTAAATTCCATAGCCCTTGCAACTTATCCTCACCTCCAAATTGGAATGCAGGAAATGCAAAGGAAAGCCTCACTGGGAATAAAGGAGTTGGATTCTTCGGAAAAGGAAGCCCCAGTATAGCATGATACTCCTTGACCAAGGGTTAAATCTCAAGGTCAGCAAAGTGGAAGATGTGAGTGGCTGGGTCTTAGAATTTCATAGTAGCATGGACAAAGGCGTATTCATGGGCCTAGAGGCGAGGTATTGAAGGCTTCGTAACCCAAACTCATTAAGCCTTTACCAATCACGCTTCTAGATGGTGGAAAGAAAAGCCCTAAGTCGCTCATCATGCATTGACATTAGTAAAAACTAAAGGAAATTCCTCAAGACTTGTGTTGCTTACACGAATTAACAAGAAACATTAGCATACTAAATTCATTCATACAAGTACACAAACATTCACAATAAACAAACATTCATCTTCATAAACCAAAAGTGCAGAGAGTAAAGACCCGGCACGCAGCAGCCAAAGTCTATCTTTTTTCCATAAATTATGAGTTTCAAAGTTCTATAAGATTATTTAAAAGTTTGAAAAGAAAAGAAGGCTAAAAACTCCTAAACATATTAATCACCTCCACCCATCGGATCTCCAGTCTCCATGGTGGCGGTCTTGTAATCCTTGGGGCACAAAGGTCCATTGACACCCGCTGTAGACTGGGAAGCATTGAGATACGCAGTATCCTAATCAGGAGAAAGTAGCGGATTGGCACTAGGCTCTCCAATTAGGGTAGATAGATCAATGGATAGGATGTTTAAGATGGCAGCCCTGGCCTGCTCCTCCTCTCGAACCTGGGTGGACTCAACAGTTTGCTACATCAACTCCTTATTCTAGGAATCTAGACCTTGATAATGGCCATCCAGGTCTCGATGACAGGCATCCAAATCCTAGTAACCAGTATCCAAGACTCCATAGGGGGTATCCAGATCTTTATAGCAGCTATCCAACTCCTAGAAGTGATCCTCAAGCTCCCTGTAGTGCTGCTCATAATTAACCCCCTCATTGCCAATGCCTACAATCATAACTTACAAAAATCACAATCACATACATTAAACATAAGACATAATACATTGCATATGCATTTTGAATCTAGAATAAACAAGTCAAGAAGGAAAATGTACCCTCGTGACTCTATCCAGTGTCAGCATCATATGTTCCGCATGGCAAGAGAATGTTGGGCCACCCGCTCCATCTCCTCTTGAGCAAACTGCAGCCAAAATAAGTAAAAGAACATCAAACATTTTGAAGCCAACGTACTATGTTTGGGAATGAATCAATCAATCAAAGGCTTACGTGAGTGGTGTTGGAAGGGTCAAAAGAGAGCGTTTGGCAGTTCCGAGGAAGAGTTATCTCCACCTCCGTCCTGAGGAAGTTAATCAAGTAGAAGGACGTATCTAGAGTTACAGTTAGTCTCCCCTTAAACATGCTCAAGGAAGAAGAACTCTGACCTCTGGCAGAGACATTCAGGTCCAGGATCCGAGCCCTCCTTCAGGCATCCTCCTACAATAACAAATAATAGTTAAGAACACGATCGATAAAAGATAGAAACATTTAATCCAATACAACTCTCATGCCTGACAGCCCACACTGGTACCGCTAGCATCAACAACAGGACCTCCTATCCCCCGGCTACTCGGTTGCTCATATGGCTGATCTACAATAGCTTGGGTTACAATGGAATTAGCATATCCCGGATAAAGACATCGTAGTCGCCGCTTTGACTAGAGACATGCACATCGTGCTCCTCAAAAAATAACTACCTCTCCTTCAGCATAGTGATCACTAGGTGCGCCCTAAATAGCCTGTTAAGAGGCGTAGGAGGGATATGCCTATCGGCCACTAGCTTCATTCTCCAATACTGAAGATGCTCGGTAAGGTACCACTCTCGTGTCTTGGGACTCTCTAGAATAAAGCGGTTCCGGTCCACCACCTTTCGGATCTCCTTCACCATTTAGTAGCTCGGGAGCCTCTTCCAAGGGTTACGGTCAACCTGAAAATGCAATCAACTCAAGTTAGGATAATTTTCAACAAAGGGGAAAAGTAATTTCTTCAAAATGAAGCAAGGATTATAACCTGATCGAGTGTCAAGCCACATAAGTACTCCCAGTAATCCTCAAGTGCTAAGACATCCGTCAAAAGGTTAAGTATATTTGGGCGAGGTGAGGAAAGTCCGCAGGAACATCGGGGAATCATGGAGAAGGAAAGAATCCACATGAGAAAGCCCAAGCCTGCACAATCAATTACAAATATAGAGTTAGTCAATAAAAGACATGAGGAACCAATATATATTGATGATAAATGAGCTGTAGTACCTGAAGGAACATAGGGCAACATCGCAACGCATTTAGATGGGCCCTCGTAGCTAGATCAAGAGTGAAATATGTTTGAGCCAATATCACTCGAGGCCAATCAAGGCCACTAATACCATCAACATCAATCAAGTGAGAAATCAACCCGTAGTTGATCTCACTGTTCACAACAAGGAAGAAGGTAACGCTAAGCAATGTAATGATGAATGAGCGAACGTAAAGCAGGATCTCCATAACCAGAATAGACAATCCACCAGTCCAATAGTCAACCATCTCGTGATAAGGTAGCTCTCTACCCCTAGGGTCAATGCTGAATAAGTCGATAATCCATCGATGAACAGATGAACCCCCATAAAACCGCTCCATGAATGCGTCAAAATGGACCACGGTCCCAAACAAAGGTAGGCTGGTAATCGCTATAATGTCTAAGGGAGTGATAGTGACCTCTATGATAGTAAAGTGGAAAGTGTGAGAGATGTCACACCATCATTGGGCTAATGCTATTAACGTTAGGTAAGGGAGCTGCATCGGTTGTAGTAACTGAGTATCTCACCAAAACCGGTGACCGCAATAGCCTCGACAAGCTTGGGTCATGCTAAGGCATGTTGTCACCAAGTCTAGATGGTAGAATATCCATCTGTATGGCGGATGATAGGAGACTACAATAAAAAGAACAATGTAGGGCAATAGGTTAAGAAAAAATTCAGTTAAAAGAATGAACGCCTTTGAAAATTCCTTTTCCAAATCATGCTATTTTCAACTTCATTTATTTTTATTTTATATCACTTGGGTAAAATTTTAGATATATATATATATAATAAATAACAAACGGAACCCAAAAGGCCTCGCAAGCAAGATACTGGCGAGTCCCCACTGGGCTTCGCCCTCTTCAACAAACCACAAGGGCTTCGCTGGCATTGAGCGTCCGCCGAAAAAAAATTTTTGACGGAATTTTTGTTCGTTTTTAACATGAAATTTTTCTTTTTACCTATTCTAAGCTAAATTCTACGACACGAATTGAATTTTGGGTTCTGTTCAACTTCCTAAGGAACTATAAAATGCATAAATCATGGACGTAAATGATAAAAGCTGAATTTTAAAAATACCTGGACCCGAGAAAGATGAATCTAATCAGGAAAATTTAGATCTAACATCGCTAAGGGGGTGGTGGAAGTAAATCCAAGCATAGTGTCAACCTCCCTCAAGCCATATGCATTATCAATATCAACGTTGAATATGTCAAGGATGATCGGTCGGTTGAGGCTCAAGTATCGCCCTAAGCCGGAAGTGCCTCCTAGTAATCTTAGATAATAATTTTAAAGAGAAATGAGAGAAAGAGTATAGAGAGATTATGAGAATGAGAAAGTGAAAAGATAAAAGAGAAAAGTGTTGGTGCTTCTATTTATAGGAAAGAAGACACGGACCCCACTTCTTCTCTATTCTCTAATTAAAGCCTCCTAACATGATAGAGCAGTCTATGGGACACTCTCGAAATTCTTTTAACTTATTAAATTTATTGTTTTTTAATATTTTAATTTTTGATTGAAGTGATAAAAATTGTTGCTTCGCATAAACTCAATCAAATAATTAAAACATTATACTACGAAATATATTTACTTTATATATTCTTTCATTTATCACCGGAAATAAATTGACATTTTATCAAATCTACTTTGAGTTGCCTTTGAAATGGATTCAGGCACCTGCCCCAACAATTTCGATGGCCAAATTGTAGGTCAACTCACAAGGGGTACACAATGACTGCAATCGAAGAAAGAAATGTTTTTTTTTGTCAAAAGAATGTCACCATAAAGAATGGATGAATCACCCATAAGGGACGCCAATCATCACCAATCAAGGATTAAAAGTCACCAACCACATCGATCAAGTATTTTCCTGATCTCTCCGCTCCATTTTGTGTGATCATACTGGCTATTTAACCAGCAGTGATCACACGAGGGGCGACTGTGAGCAAGAGATTTTATACAAGTTCGTGCGTTCAATGATGACGGCTTTTCAAGATTTAATACGTGAATCACACAATTTTCGATTATCTAGCGATCTTCAAATGGGAGCTCTCCTTATCACCAAATTATTTTTAGGGATTGAATATATTTTTTTAATAACTTGAAAAAATTAGACTTCAGAACAATTTAATTAAAGAATTTTTTTAATGAAATAAAAATAATATTTAAAGAAAAAAAGAATAATAATCGAGGCTAACTAACCTCGCCAACACTCCGGCAAGGCCAGCATTGGCCTTGCCCATGCTCTAGCGAGGACCCCCCCCCCCCTCGCCAGCACTTTTATCCTATTAAGTTTGAAAAATTCCCTTATAAATAGTAGGGGAATTTTTAGTGAAAAAGACAAGAAAATTTTTTACCAAAAATCAGACAAAAAAGTAGTATGTTTTTTTTATCACAATGACACTTCTTTTTTCCATTTTAAAAATTCTTTTTGAATTAAAAAAACAAGTTTTGATTTTCAACTAATTGTTTTGAAACTCAATTTATTTTACTCACAAAACCAAAAAAAAAGAACGAGGAATGCTCTTGACGATCAAGCGGATACATCGAAGTGGATTCGCATCGAAAGGGTAAGCATCTGAGTTCCTAGAGTTGCTTCTTCTCGTGATTGTTGTATTTTGTTCTATTCTACACGTGATCTAGAATTAATTCTATGTTGTTTTATTATTTAATTTATATTGTATTTGATTATTCCATCATGTAAACTTTCTTCCTCATTTTCTGTTCTTTTTAATTTATTATGGAGATTCTTGTTAGGATACCCCCACGAAGGGAATAAAAATTATTCCTGGATAACAGTCCTCACATCTTTACCATGCGATTATTTTCACTATTTAAAAATGAGCAACCTATATGTTAACTAAACGAATTGTTTTATTCTAAAATAAGAATTTTTAACCGCTGAAATTTTAATTAGACCACACGGGTCTCGCTAAAATCAAATCGAACATACATGCAAATGTTGTGCTATATCATGCGTTAACCTTTGTAGATGCAGGTAGATTAGTTTAGATGTATGTCTAGGATTTTTATTTTCCTTCGAGTATTGCAATAATTATTTTTTTGGGAAATGTAATTAATAGATTAGGCAGGTGGTTGCATCCCCCGAGGTTTTGTAATTTGTAATCTTTATTTTTCTGCATTTACTTACTATTTTATGTATGAATTTACTACTTTCCACATGCGTGATAAATCATTCTTCATAAACACAAAAATGACATACGTTCGAATATGCACAGTTAAGAAACATGGTTTTCTGTATATGTAATTTAATGTGATCCAAGAAGAAGAAAGCCATTTATCCCGAACCCAAATCTTTATGTCTTGGTAGTCCATCCCCCGGACGTTAAGCCTCACAGGACTTTAATTCCTAGAAGATCTAATCCAGGTGGCGACTCTACACTAAGAGATAGCGGATTCAGGTTTTGATGATCTTAATCAATTTCACTTTCTCTTTCAAACTTTCTAGGTCTCCGACCCAATATTTTATTTTCACAAAAACACCCCGATGGACCGCGCCTCTTATCTTAGCGCGCTGTTAGCCCATCGCTTCTATGTCTTCCGCTTACACTCATGATATGGTATTTATAACTTATGAGATACAAGTCTAAAAGTTTTGAGAAATTCAAAGAGTTCATAACAAAAGTAGAGAAACAGCTTGGGAAAAGTATCAAGACCCTTTGATCTGATCAAGGTGGTGAATACTTAACCCAATAGTTTGAGGATTATCTAAGGGATAATGGCATTTTATCCCAATGGACACCTCTTTATACACCCCAACATAGTGGAGTGTCAAAAAGGAGAAATTGAACCCTACTCGATATAGTTAGGTCCATGATGAGCCAAGTAGAACTTAGTAGATTCTTTTGGGGTTATGCACTTGATAACGCAGTTTATATTCTAAAAGAGTACCCTCAAAATTAGTTGATCAAACACCATACAAAATGTGGTATGGTAAGAAACCAGCTCTTTCTTACCTGAGAGTTTGGGGATGTTATGTTTGTATAAAGAGGGCAAGTTCAGATAAGCTGGGTGCTAAGTTTGACAAGTGTCTCTTACTAGGTTACACTAGGGAGACTATGGGTTATACCTTTTATGATCCAAATGAACAAAAGGTACTTATTTTTAGGAATACTCAATTCCTCGAGAGTGAACACGTACTTGTGAAAGCTAGTGGGAGCAATCTTGAGTTGGGTGCTTCAGAAGATCAAATAGATAATTAAATGATTGATCCTACACCTCTTACATAAGAAAGTGTAAGCATGGAACATCCTATTATAACACCGACATTCGTAGGTTAAGTCGGGCTCCAATTGTTCCTAAAAGATATAGTTATTTCATCACTAATGATAAGCACATCTTTTTTATGGAAGATGATGAGCCTAAGACTTACAAGGAAATGGAAGGCTCAAAATTTGACAAATGGTTTACAACCATGAAGTCAAAGATGGACTCCATGTACGAAAAATAAGTCTAGAACTTGATTGATGCTCCAAGTGGGATTAAGCCCATAAAATGCAAGTGGATTTTCAAGAAGAAATTTGACATGGATGGTAATGTAATTGCATATAAATCAAGGCTAGTCCCAAAGGGTTATAATCAAAAGGAAGGTTCGACTATGATGAAAACTTTTCACCAGTAGCCATGCTAAAGTTTATCAAGATATTCCTTGCCATCTCTACTCATTATAATTATGAAATCTGGTAGATGGATGTGAAAACCTCATTCCTTAATGAGAACCTTAATTGGGATGTATATATGATACAACTCGAAGGTTTTACATCTCAAGATGGCTCGAAAGTGTGTAAATTGAAAAGGTCCATATGGACTTAAGCAAGCATCAAGGAGTTAGAATATTAGGTTTGACGAGACAATCCAAGAAATTTGTTTTACCCAAACTCTAATGAGTCCTATGTATATAAGAAGTTTAGTGGGTGTGTGGTCAATTTTCTTGTATTATATGTTGACGAACTATTATTAATAGGAAATTATGTTTATGTTAAATGCAGGGATAGTTGTTTGGAAAAGTTTCAAATAAGATTATGTGTTTATGTTAAATGGAGGGGCAGTTGTTTTGAAAAGTTTCAAATAAGATACAACTATAGATTCAACCATTGAATATGAATATATAGTTACTTCTGAAGCAGCTAAACAAGCTCTTTGGCTTAAGGGATTTATTGGTGATCTTGGCGTAGTGTCCAACATGGTAAATCCAATAGTGATCTAACAATGGGGCTATTGCTTAGGCAAAGGAACAACAGTCTCGTCAGAGAAACAGACATGTGCTCAAAACATACCATCTCATTTAAGGGATAGTTGCTGTGAATGATATAAGCTTAGAATACATCCCTACGTATCAGAATCTAGCGGATGGGATAATAAAGCCATTGATTCAAGTTAATAATGACTAGCATGTTAACGAGTATGGCATCAAGCACATGGTTAATTATCTCTAGTGCAAGTGGGAGTTTATTACACTAGATGTATGCCCTATGGTAATTATTGCAATATGTCTTTATTAGTCACTAATGTACAAACAGTTTCAAATTATTATTTATCAATAATAAGGCATCTTTGTTATTATATATGTATATATATTCATTTATATAATAAGACAAAGTCCATAACTATTTCATAATGTGAAAGTGCAAGGAAATAGTGAAAACTATATGGAGTGAGAACTCCACACACGTATTACTATGAAAAGTCTAAATATCCCTAGTTATAGTTACATTGAGACTAGATAATGAAGTGGACAAACTAGCATGTGTAGGCTTACTCCTTGGATTGTATCCAAACAGCTGATCTCACAAGGTGAAGGTAGTACCTTGAATTAACACATGAATATATTCAGGTAATACATTAGAGACCTTTATAAGATAATCACTCAAACCTAACTATATCCATGTGTTGGTGCTGTTAGACATGATGTATTTTCCTATAGACAAATAGGGTGATATATCTTAATTAGTTATAATGTACAAATAGTATCATATTATTATTATTATTAAAGACATTTTTGTTGTTTATCCGTGCTTTTGTTTATTTAATGTATCTCGCTAGTATCATATATATGTGGTATTATATATGCCCATTGATAAGACAAAGTCCGTGACTACTTCATAGTATAAAAGTGCAAGGACATAGTGAGAGCTATGTGGTGTGAGAACTACACATACGTGTTACTATGAATAGTCTAAATATCCCTAGTTATAATTTCATTGAGACTGGACATCAATGAAGTAGACAGACTAGCATGTGTAGGCTTACTCTTTGGATTATTTCCAAGTAGTCGATATCACGAGCTGAAGGTGGTACCTTGAGTTAAGACATGAATGTATTCGGGCAATACATTGGAGATCACTATAAGACAGACACTTGGAAATAACTATATCTATGTGTTGGTGTAATGTCTTATTGTAGTAGTAGTACAAGTATCCTTAGATCTGAGATACTGTTTACCTTATGTAGGTGTTGTTGTACTCTTTCGGTTATACTTATTCATACCCTGGTGATCAAGATGATGTGTGATTACAGGTATAGTGATGATCACATATCGGTAAGCCAAGTAGTCAAGATTGGATCCATCGCTCCTGATATAGTGATATAATGGAAGATGTACCTAAGGACCTCTTGTTAAAGAGACACACTCATAAACCTCTAATCAGAGTATAAGATTGCTAGAATGGGTTGCTAATCAATCTTGATACATTATGGCGAGAGGTGTTTTTCATGAACAAGTCTAATTCCAGGATAGCTATTGCTATTACATGAGATGAAACTTAATCCAAGCTCAATAACTAGATGGTACTTAACCTGATGGAAGGAGTGTATTGGTTACTACTGTAAAACTAGATCAAGTCATAGGAACGTGACGTTCTGAGTATCGGGGGATCATATGCCTTCGCTAGAAAGCCCATTTAATCGTCTAGAGTTATCAGGTTCTATACCGATATAGAACACTAAGCCTAAAGGTTCCCAGATGGTAAGCCAAGTTTAGGTTAACATCTAGCGACTCTATACTTCGGGGTCCTATGAGGTCACACACTTTGGGTCTTTACCAGACTAAGTAAAGAACCTATAGACTCGATCTATACCGAGAATATTTAGGTTGTCAAATTCGTTGGATAAATTATTAATTAGTTGGACCAGATTAATAAATTAAAAGGATTGAAGGAGAAGATTGGGAAAATTGCACTAAGCGGAGCAAGGGAATTTTTCTCGTTACGAGTGAGCCCCAATGAACATGAGTTGTTCGGGGTGGGGCCTATGCAACTGCCCCGCGAGCTAAAATGCTCACGGGCCGCTAGCACGGGCTAGGCCTGCACACCCTAACGGGCAGTAGGCCCACAAGCTAGGCTTGTGGGAGAACCTGCAAGGCGCACCTTGCAGGGCAGCCACACAGCCCGCAAGCGCTGCTTGACAACACTTAAATGGGCTAGCAGTGCAAGCCCACCAGCAGCTCCGAATCCAGACTTGTAGGAAGCCCTACAAGGCCTCATTTATGGGACAAGGGAAGCCCGCGTGGGCTTCCCTTGGTGACCATGCATAGCCCACGTAAGGGGGTTGGGCATGCGGGTTAACCTGTAGAGCTTGGAGCTTCACGCGTCATCTTACTATAAATAGTGGCCTCCTCCTCTTTTCATACTTTAGCTTAGCCTTCCTTCTAAATTTTGACTCCTTTATCTTGCAAGATTTTGCAAGATCCTCCATGAGTTTCTCTAACATTTGTGAGAATTATTTTGAAGGCTTATTCTTATTTTGGGAAAGAGCCTTCGCAGTTATTTTGGAGTTGTTCTACGAGTGGTCATGCAATCGCTTGTTAACCAACGAGTTTCCCTCTACGTGAGGTTTTGGTCGGTGGGGTTCATATGGACTTGTCATAGAGGTTTCCTGGTTTGGAGGATTATGCTAACAGAGTGTTGTTAAATTGTTCTAAGGGCTCACTACACCACACCAAGGGAAGGCACACATCAACTGGTAATGCTCTAAACTTATATGCTAGGTTTCTTTTAGTAAGTTTTATAAACCTAAAGCATCTATGGAATGTTTTAATTGAGATTATGTCAATCATTTCATGCTTAGGAGATCTTTTAGGGTTAAATTTATGTTTTGAAATTCCTTCATGCTATTTCGTATAGTCATTGCATTCTCTCTTAGTAGAGAGAGATCAATATTATCTCATTCAAACATTTTTTTGGTACTTTCACACCATTTCGTTCAACTAAAGGTATGTGCGGACCTATTAGATAGTTAACCATGCAATCATGCTTTGAGATTGTATGAAATTTTTCATCCGGTTCTTCCAGAAAGAGTAGTGTTTGCCACTAAACATACGAGGTCTGATAACAAAAATTCCTTCTTTAAGGAGCCGAGTCTGTGAACTACTAAGGATATAAGAGTTGTTAAACATCATAAGAACTTTGACTCAACATAGTTTGATCTTAAACTAAGCACTTGCTCTGATACCATGTGTTGGTCCTGTAGGCTTATAACAAAACTAGTCATAGGGTGTGAATAATTTAAACTTGTTTTCTAATTTTTAATAAGCTCTTTTTCTTACTTTATATGAAGTGTGTTGACTTTGTTAGATGATGATATGTGATCTAGAGACAAAGCTTAACAAACATACAAACTGAGCTAAGTCTCGGTATGGGAGACTGTGTTGAGTAAGAATACTTAGCAAAGCTAACTAAGATAACCACTTAGAATGTAATACATAGATAAAGAATGAAATGCGACTGAGAAAAAATACTTGCTGGGTAAAGTAAAGAGCAGAGTTAAGAGAGAACAAACAAAGTAATTTATTCTGGTTCGGCCTCCTGCCTACGTTCAGTCTCCATGTACCTTTCCGGAGCTTTAATCTACTATCTTCACTCCTTTAACTAGGTGGAGAGGCCTTCACAATGGAATAACAATAAGTACCTTCCAAATAGTAATACTCAAGAAAAATTTCATACCTTCCACAATCCTACTATCACTCGAAGATTTTCCATGAAGGTTGTGGAGAAGCTCAACTTATAGTTGAGTTGGATCTCATTACAAAACTGATCATATTATACTATTATAGAGATCTAGGTTTAGCTAAGCTTGGAATACAGATATTTTGAGGTTTTTTCTTGTTTTTCTTTAGAGGAATTTTGAATTACTTTGGATCTATTAGAGAGCTTCACCATGTTTCAATTGTTGTCTTCGAGTCCTTTTAATAGGCAAAGAGTTGAAGTAGTCATTGCAAACTTGTACTTCTTCATGTTTAATTTCCAATTTGTCTTCTCGTAAGGTCTTCAAAATTCTTCCAGTTTGAGATAGTTTTTAATCCGTTGAGAGAGATTGGTATCCATTGGTGTGCGAGATTAAGCTATTGAATTAACGAGATTATAATATTGATTAAAATATCACCAGTCTTCACTCTATTCTTTGTTGAGTAAACCTTTGGCACTAGTAGTGATGTGGCTTCCCTTGATTAACTTGATAAAAATGGTGTGTGTAAGTTGGCGCGGTTAAATCTATAATGCGGCGAGATAGTATGAATTTCTAATTAGACTGAAGTATTGAGATGCTGAAAAAAGTACCAATGCTTTTCCCTTTAGACCACATATGATGTCTGTCAACATAGAAAAATAATGGCAGGCGCATACAGGCCACGCAAGACCCCCAAGCGGATTACATCCGCCTGGAGTAGAGAAAGATATTACGATGAGGATAGGAATGTTCCTACCAATCCAGGCGGTTCCCATCCATCCCGAGAGTAAAGCCTCGATGATCATCCGAGCGGACTGAATCCACCCCAAATTCGGAAGAAACCAAGTTTTCCCCCAATCTCAGAGAGATGTGCAAGCGGTCACCAAGCTGAGTCGACTTGTCTGCCTGGACCAATCCCGATGCCTCAGGAGCATAGAGTCCAGTTAAGAGTCTAAGTCCACAAAAGAGACCTCAATAATTGGAACTCCCAATTCAGATAAACTTTATCTTATCAACAAGATAAAGATTCACTCAAGCTAGAACTATGGTTAATTCACATTATTGGATTAGACCAGGAGACGATTAAGGAATATAAAAAGACCCTTTGGGTCACCACGCAAAGGTGCGTATTCTAAATTCACTAAAAACTCTCTGCCTCCTCTCTTAAATCATATCTAACTTAAGCATCAAAGAGGTTATGCCGATCACACGACTAGTCCCCCATAGCGACGGTTGTTGTCTTGCAAGAACCATCAGACCATGTCAAAGAGGAGCGTTTGGAATAAACTTCAGTCAGAGAATTAGTGCGTGGAACCACTTTCCAGGCATAATTTAACATTGGTGTGGTGAGCGTGGACTGAATTTACTTGCTCAGGTGAGAATCCCAGTTCACACGAACATTCTGATAATAAAAAAATTTCAGTTCCTAGTAAATCTCAGATGGCTCACAATGGAACAAGCAATCATCCCCCAAGCACAAGGATAAATGTCACGGGAGCACCACTACCTAAGGCTGGCGAACACCCCCAAGGTGACGGACCAACAGGAGGAGATACCCCACTCCTCCAATTGCAGTAAAAATACAAAATTACCCCAAAAGAAATGGAGGCTTATCAGAAGTCGATTGTCGAGACTTACATCTCTTCCGGCGTGATGTACGGAGATCTAAGCAATGTTGGTTTGATCATATCCAGAAGAAATACAGTACCACCTAATAACTTGATTGATGACTTTGATAGCGCATCGCAAGGGCTTATACCATCCCACCTCTACAACATCAACCAACCACCTATCACACCCATCATCCCTTACAAAAATTCGCAAAACGCTTCCACCACACTCTCGATAACCTCGGATATCATAACCACCCAACCCATGGAACTGAACTCAATCGAGTAATCAACACAGTTATCATTACTCCAGGGATTAGTTTCGGCAGTGAAGGATGGTCAGATTCTACCTAGAGACATAGGGCTGATGTTGGCCACTATCCAAGGGTTAGGAATAGGCAAGAAGCCTGAACCAATCCTGAAAGCCAAAAATTTAAAGCGGGTTGTTGAGCCAGAAAGTGAAGAGGAGAATGACCGGGAATTTGAAAAGAAAGCCAAGAAGGTTTTTGCAACATTGGCTATCCCTTACCAGGAGGCAACATCGAGGACTAACTTTTCACCATTCAAGGAAAACATCCTCGATCAAACCTTGCCCAGGCTTGTCTACATACCTACTTTCAACAAGTACATAGGAAAAGACGATCCTAATTTTCACGCTGCTGACTTTAAGAATCGAATGGAAATGGTGGGGGCCTCAGAAGCATATAAATGTCGATACTTCTCGGCCATGCTAGGCTGACCAGCTGCCCGATGGTTCACCTCACTGCCTCCTAACTCCATAGGATGCTGGGACAAGCTCAGCGATGCATTTTGTAAGCATTTTTTGGGTTCCGCCCCAGCCAGGCTAGTAATAAGGAGTTTACATGAAATTGTGCGGGGGTAGAAGAAAGTCTTCGTGATTATTATAACCGTTTCAATGAAGCCTGCCTGGAAGTACGAGACTTAGATTTCAGCATCGCCAAAGAGGCAATGCTAAATGGCACGCGTAGTAGAGACCTTAGGAATGCGATCCTTACTAGACATCCTAAAAGCCTGCAACAAATGCTTGGCATTGCCAAGGACCTGAAACCAGAAGACGAAATAAATTTCAATCGAAGAAAAGAAGGTTGGGATAGAGAAGCAAAGAGGGAGGATAAACTAAGATTTGATGATAGAAGGAGGAAAGGACGAGGAGGGTCTAGTCGAGGCAGATATCTTGATCGAGAAGAAGACCTGTGAGCACGGGATTTTATACCAGCTCACGCGTTCAATGATGATAGCTTTTTGGGATATTTATCCTCGAATCACATGATTTTCGATCATTTGACGATCTTCTAATGGGAGTCTTCCTCGTCGTTGAATTTAAAAGGACTTTAATTCAGAAATTAACTAAAAAATATAAAAATACGCAAAAAATTCGAAAAAGCCATCGAGAATGGGATCCGGAACCTACCTTGCCGATATTTGGCGAGGCACGGCTTGCTAGAAGGCCTGGAAAACCTCGCCAGGGGCTTGGCAAACCACGCCAGGGACCTGACGAGGCTCGCCAAGGGCCTAGCGAACCACTCTAGAGGCCTGGCGAGGCTCGCCAGACCCGCTAGCAAGGCTTGCCTTGCCAAATTGGTGAGGCAAGCCAGTCTCGCCAAAGGGTTTAGCGAGTTTGCCAACCAGTTTGACAACCCCGCCAAACTTTTTTGCCTTTTTTAGATTTTTTAGGATTTTTCTATAAATAGTCGGACATTTTTGGATTGAAGGAGGCTCGAAAATTTTGAGAAAATTCTCTTCTTCTGATAAAAAAAAACACAGATAAAAATACTTTCTTTTCTTCTAATATTTTCTTGGATCCAAAATACATTTGGATACCAAATTTCTTCATCTTAAAAATCAAATTTCACCATTTTTATCTTCAAATATCCTCAGATATTCTCGGGTCTAAAATAAATTTAGAACCCGAGTCTGATTATCTTTTTGGATAAATAAACACTTGTGTTTCCACCTTAAATGATAATTACATCAAAACGAACAAGGAACAAGGAACGTGTATGCTGAAGTGGATTCATATCGCAAGGGTAAGCCTCTGAGTTCCTAGAATTGCAAATTCCGAGCTCATCATCTTCTTCATTTCTTTCTGATTTTTTTATTTGTGAACCTAGGAATTATTTTATTTATTAGTGTAAATGTTGTAATAATTCTGTTCATCTCAAACTTCTATTTTATTTCTTTTTAATTTTTATGTTAGAATACCCCAATGAAGGGAGTTAAAATTATTCTCAGATAATAGACCTCACTTTATGCCATGCGATCATTTTCACTAATAAACTTGATCAACATAAGTGTAAATAAAAATGAATTATTTTTATTAAAAATAACAACTTTAAACCGTCGATGTTTTAATTAGGCCACACGGGCCTCACTAAAATCAAATCGAACATATGTGATATCCACTGTGCTAACCTTTATTGATGCAGGTTAGATGTATGTTTAGGATTTTATTTTTCCTTCGAGTATTGCACATATTTTTTAGGAAATGTAATTAATAGGTTAGCAGGCAGTTGCATCCCCCAATTTTTGGAAGCCTTGTAATTTTTATTTTCCCATTTATTTTCCGCCTTTATTTCCGCATTTACTTATTGTTTTGTGGATGGGTTTACTGCTTTTTCCATACATGAATCATGCATTTAAACTCAAAAAATGACCTAAGTGCGAATATACATAACTAAGAGAATAAGGTTTTCTGTAGATTTAATATAATGTGATAACATAAGAAATAAGTAACTTATCCTGGACACGAATCTCTGTGTCTTGGTGGGCCGTCTCCCGGATATCAAGCCTCACAAGACTCTAATTCCTGGAAAGAGCTAATCCAGGTGGCTTCTCCATGCTAAGAGATGGCAGATTCGGGTTCGAACTGATTTAAAATGTTTTCGCCTTCTCTTTCAACCTTTTTTCCCAGGTCCCAAACCCGGTGCATTTTTCAAAAACCCCAGTGGACCGCGCCTCTCATCTCCACAATCTCTTGGCCCACCGCTCCATATCGCCCGCTCATAGTGGCAACTCCGCTAGGGATTTTTTCTAAAACTTGTTTTTCAAAGGTTTTAGATTTTGGATAAGTGCCGAAAATTATTGATCACATTATACCGTTTTCACTTAGTTATGACGTATTCATAATAAGGCATTGTAATAGAAGGGATTAGCCTATAAGTCTAAGGTACCCCCATTACCGCGAAGCTCTCTCTTGTACTAATCTGCCTCCATGAGAAAAGATAGTACTTGAGCGAGTGAAGCACTTGTTACCATATCGCATGTACCTCCCTCAACCCATTTGGGGAGAGGCTTAGAGTGTATTTTAGCGCAACAAGAACCTTCTACATCAACAACCCAATTATAAACCTCATGGAAATAAAATATAGGCATTTTCCCTAGGGTGTTACCTAAACACGCGATCATGCATTATATTTTTCTTGCAGGTACACTCCTTACTATCTTCATAACAATAAGATGAACCAAACATAGGATAGAGACTAACCAAAAACCCTACACGCGGGAGTTGTATGGTTGGAAGTTTGGACATTGCATGCTATGTGCTATGTGTATACTACTTTCAATTTGTCACTGAACAAATGTCATGCTAACCATGAATTTTTGTGCAGACACTTAAACGCACACACTTATGAAAATGTACTTATCACGATACCAAACCAATATCACATACACTTAGGCACAGTTGACACTATAGATTGGTCACCCTAGGATAACATAAAACCACTTAGGAACATCACATACCCCTTTTTAGCGAGATGTCCACTTGACATCCCACCATTAGCTTGTACATGGCAAACATATCTTTCTTTTACTGCGTGATGTCCACTTGGCATCCAACACTTAGCTCGTAAACGGTAGTAACCTTTCCACCACATTACCCATGAGATTTCCACTCAACATCCAATTCATAGACCTTCCGGGGCAATTATACACACCAAAAGCCCAAACGGGGCAAATACCTGCCGAAAACCATTTTTCCCACATTAAAGGATGTTCTAGTTAACGTCCTAACCTAAGCCAACATGAGGCAAATTTACTTTAAAAGTCTTACCTTACCAGGGTATACGCCTCATACCTAAATCATTCGCCCACATGAGGCAATAATTCACATATCACCACATACCCTCAAATAGTGATGACCACACAGGTATCCGAAACACCACCCTAATTGGGTAAAAAAAACCAAATCATTCATTAGGTAGCTAAATACGGTAGTTGTTTTCATTTTATTAGGGTATGTTACACCGTTTACCCGAAAAAATTTTGACCTTCTCATTCCATGAGACCCAGTCATAGTAGAAAACCTCAAACCATTGATCTATTAGCACATACGTAACTTAGTCACCTCACTTACATCACTCATGTTACGATGTCACACAGAAATTTTACAAATCTCAAATCCAACCCTCGTTGTTGGATTTTCATTTCCATAGGTTTTCATTTTCACCTAACGACTAACTTGTTTATTTCAAATGGATTGGCATACATGTTATTTCACATCATGGCATGCTAACCCCTTGTGAATGCAGCCATAACATTAAAAATCTCATGCATTTCCTGCATCATGAATCATATCATGAATCTTACATGCATGGTCTAATATTCTGCTCATGTATCAAAGGGGCTTGGAAGAGGCCTGCTCGTTGCCGGGTCCGCATTTCCCCAATTGTAGCCAATCTGGAGGGGGTTCCATACACTCACTCAAGTGAGGACTCGAGTTCAAACACAGATTCAATTCAACCCACTGTTATGGCCAATCCACGAGAAGAAGGTGCAAGGGAAGATCGATCCGTCCTTACAGGATAAAATTCTCAATAATCGTTGGTGAGTGCCAAGATTGCAATCGCCTTGAATGCCTTTGCCAACAGTGAAAAGCTAGCATCGCTCATTCACCAACATGTTGGGAGGACCAAGAATGCCATGTCCAGCTCGAAGGTCACCCTTAACAATGGCAATCCAACTAGATGGCCTAAGGTAGGAGGACCTCCCACCTCACACATGATGCCCCTACCTCCTAATACCTATTACCAGTTCGGGGCAGGACAAAGTCATCCTATCCAACCAGCATTCACACCAGGGCCTTTCTACTAAAGAATGACCCAACACCCTATTCCTAACTAGAGTACGTCGATCGCCTCACAGTTCCAGGCACCTCAACTACCCCATTTCGTGGCATATCCCTAGGGGCAATATGGCTCTTATCCAAGCGCAGGGAATGCCATCCTCCAACAACCTGGCATGGTGAAACTATGGCAACAGTTCTTGGCCACTCACTATGGCCACCTAAGGAACACCTTAGGCCAGCGATCGAATGGTGGCTAAGCTCTTCGTCATCACCTTAGGCCACCCAATCAATGAATGGTCCAACCACCTTCCGCTTGACATAGCCACTGATTGGAACAGCCTTACTTAGGCTATGCTAGGGTATTATGGTTTCAACTCTCAGATGGAAACCACAATGCAACATCTGGAGGCTATAAGGCAAAGGCAGGGAGAGAGCTTCAAATCCTACTATGCATATTGGATGGCCACACAAGTCAGGCTTCGGGCTCGCTTAACTCTACCAAAGATGATAACCAAGCTACTGGACAGTGCACTACCATCATACAGGAACAAGTTTGGGTCATACATCTTCTGAAGCTACCAAGAAGTGTTTGAGAAGGCGGATAGGATGGAGCACTTTGAATCCATGGACACATCCTGCGGGGATTAGCACCCATGATTGATGATGTAATAAATTTGCATTTAACTTAGCCTACGAGGCTTCTTTTGAATTATGTTTTAATAAATTGAACATTGTTTATTTGCTTGATATTTTATCAATGACATCACGCATTCTCATAAACATATACATAATGTTTTTAGCACACGTGACACATCATTTCATGAAATTAATTTGGATATAAATGGATTCCCCATAATAAATTCAAATGATTTAACTCTTCAGAGAAAGTGAGAGACAAATACATGTACTTAGACAACACTTGATAGCAATTGCTCCATCATACAAGGATGAAAGAACAATGCAAAGATCTCTAAGCATGAAACTTCCACTGACTCACGCAAAGATCAAAAGGATCGGAGCTAGAATAAGGCCAAAATGTCAACCAAGCAAGTTGGGACCAAACAAATGGTGTGATACCACAAAGAAGGAGTCAGATCATTGAACACGTCAACAACTCTATCACAACTCCATTCATAAAGCAAACAACAAGCGCAATGCCACAAAGGAGTTAGATCGTTGAACATATCAACATCTCCATCACAACCATTAATGAGACCAAACTACTGGCGCAATGGAACAAAGAAGGAGTCAGATCGTTGAACTCGTCAACAACTCCATCACCACCATTCATTAAATCAAACAACCGGTGCAAAAAAGTGAAGAAGGAGTCAGATAGTTGAACATGTCAACAACTCCATCACACAGATCACCACCATTCATGGGATAATCAAATAAAATACTAAAAGGAGTCAGATTATTGAACACGTCAACAACTCCTTCACACAGCTCGATACTGTTTGTGGAGCAATCATCACAAGAAACATAGATGATCAAGACTCATCATCACACACACGTCAAGCCAGCAAAGCGGTGCCAACCAATCAATCAGAAATGCTGAACGAAATAACGAATGAAGTAGTGGACATGGATGGTGATTGATCTACCAAATCTACCAAGTCCTACACAATTGCTATCACGTATAGGTGAAAGAAATAAATCGATGAAAAGCAGTACAAACAAAAAATAAATTTGTATTTAGTAAATAACACTCGGTTAGTTGAGCAAAAATTAGGGCTTCTTTTCAAAACTGAAAAAAATAGTCCGCTGAGTTGAAAACTCGAAAAGGGCGGCTCATGCAAAACTTAGGACATCGAGAGAACCACATTAGTTAGAAAACCTGAAAGGGATAATTGATAGCAGGAGTTAAATCATTTGAAACATTTATACCCTTGTTAAGTTCATCAATGAATTGTCATTTTTGCCGAATCTTTATGCTTATGCTTATCTTGATTGCTTGCATGCTAATAGTAGAATATTGCAAGTAAACATCCAAAAAAACACAAACAAAATGAAAAAAATAAAGAACAAAATAAAGAAAAATGAGTCTGCTGGATTGAAAACCTGAAAGGGCAGTCTAGGCAAAAATTAAGACAAGGTTCGATAGACTGAAAACCCGCAAGGGCGATCTATGCAAAACTTAGAACCAATGAAATATCAAATTCATTATCTCCTCCTCAGAACGGTACAAGGCAGCAAATACCTTCAACACTTTAGGTTAAATAGCTTCCAAGCAATCATCGCCAACACAATGTGGGATCAACGATTCATCCAGACTTTCCTCAAATCAGATCCAAGCTATAAACTTGAACCTAATTCAACGAACACATGGTCGTCGCTTTGAGGAAGTCATCAATAGAATCCCCAATAAGACAAACCCTAGGGACAACCATGCACCAGCACAAGAGAAGGCTCTTTAATAGATGAAGCCCACGATGCCTATAACAGATGAACATACATCATATGATAAATATTGTTCATGCATAAGAACATGCATACATTACATTCCCATCAAGACATTTTCAGGTAAAGATGATACCAAACTGGGGCAACATTATCCCAATAAACAAGAACCCCCACCTCCACATGAGGAACCTACAAACAAGACGATGGCCCACTCAAGCCTAAAGTTAACATTTCAACAGAAGCCTCCTACAATGAAGCGGTTCTCAGGATATCCCTGAATTTCTATTTAACTTATTCACTTATCATGTTTTAATTTTTGATTGAAGGGGTAAAAATTTTTCCTTTGCATAAACTCAATAAAATATTTAAAACATTCATCATCAAATGTATTAACATTATACTTTTCTCCGACTTGTCATAGGAAACAAATCAAAGACGCCTTTGAAACAAATCTACAAACATGACAAGGGGCACATGATGACCACAACCAAAGAACAAAACGGTTTCCAATCATTAAAGGGACACCGCAGATAGAAATGATCAACCCACCCATAAGGGGTACCAAGTACCTAAGGGATCCCGAAGGAAGAAACGGACAACCCTATGAAGACTTAGTGCCAGAAAAGAAGGCCTATGTTATCACCAATTGGGAACAAGAAGTCACCAACCACACCGGTCAGGTATTCTCCATCCCTACGTTCTTTTCGTGTGATCATATTGGTTATACAACCAGCAATTATCACACGAGGGGCAGCTATGAGCACGTGATTTTTTACCAGCTCACGCGTTCAATGATAATGGCTTTTCAGGATATTTATCCTCGAATCACATGATTTTCAACCGTCTGATGATCTTCAAATGGGAGTCTTCCTCGCCGCTGAATTTAAAAGGACTTTAATTCAAAAATTAACTAAAAAATATAAAAATACACAAAAAAAATTCAAAAATGCCACCGAGAACCGAATCCAGAGCCTGCCTCGCTGATATTTGGCGAGGCACAGCTAGCCAGAAGGCCTGGCGAACCTTGCCAGGGACCTGGCAAGGCTCGCCAAGGGCCTAGCGAGGCACGCCAGACACTGGTGAGGCTCGCCAGGGGTCTGGTGGGGCAAGCCTAGCCAGGGAGTTTGGCGAGCTCGCTAGACTCCTTGGCAAGGCTGGCGAGGTCGCCAAACTTTTTGGCGACCCCGCCAAACTTTTTTGGCTTTTTTAGATTTTCTGGGATTTTTCTATAAATAGTTGGACATTTTTGGATTGAAGGGGGCTCAAAAATTAAGAGAAAATTCTCTTCTTCAGATAAAAAAACTGATAAAAATACTTTCTTTTCTTCTAATTTTTTCTTGGATCCAAAACACATTTGGATCCCAAATTTCTTCATCTTAAAAATCAAATTTCGTCATTTTTTTTCTTCAAATATCCTCAGATATTCTCAGGTCTAAAACAAATTTAGAACCCGAGTCTGATTATCTTTTTGGATAAATAAACTCTTATTTTTTCACATTAAACGACAATTAAATCAAAATGAACGAGGAACACTCCCAGGGATCGAACGGATATGCCGAAGTGGATTTATACCGTAAGGGTAAGCCTCTGAGTTCCTAGAACTACAAATTCCGAGCTCATCATCTGCTTCATCTCTTTCTGATTTTTTTATTTGTGAACCTAGGAATTATTTTATTTATTATAGTAAATGTTGTAATAATTCTCTTCATCTCAATCTTTTATTTTATTTCTTTTTAATTTTTATGTTAGAATACCCCAACGAAGGGAGTTAAAATTATTCCCGGATAACATACCTCACTTTATGCCATGCGATTATTTTCACTATTAAACTTGATCAACATACGTGTAAATAAAAATGAACTATTTTTATTTAAAATAACAACTTTAAACTGTCGATGTTTTAATTAGGCCACACGGGCCTTGCTAAAATCAAATCGAACATATGTGATATCCCTTGTGCTAACCTTTATAGATGCAGGTTAGATGTATGTTTAGGATTTTATTTTTCCTTCGGGTATTGCACATATTTTTGAGGAAATGTAATTAATAGGTTAGCGGGTGGTTATATCCCCCGATTTTTGGAAGCCTTGTAATTTTTATTTTCGCATTTATTTTCCGCCTTTATTTTCGCATTTACTTACTATTTTGTGGATGGGTTTACTTCTTTTTCTATACGTGAATCATACATTTAAACTCAAAAAATGACCTAAGTGCGAATATGCATAACTAAGAGAATAAGGTTTTCTGTAGATGTAATATAATGTGATTACATAAGAAATAAGTAACTTATCCCGGACCCGAATCTCTATGTCTTGGTGGGCCGTCCCCCAGATGTTAAGCCTCATAGGACTCTAATTCCTAGAAAGAGCTAATCGAGGTGGCGACTCCACACTAATAGATGGCGGATTCAGGTTCGAACTGATCTAAAATGTTTTCACCTTTTCTTTCAACCTTTTTTCGGGGTCCCAAACTCTTTGCATTTTTCAAACACCTCAGTGGACCGTGCCCCTCATCTCCACACGCTCTCGGCCCACCGCTCCATGTCGCCTGCTCACAAAACCGCCCCAGGCTGAATGCATCTTTGAGCCAGATACTAGTAGCTATCAAAAAGACACTAGAGAGAAAAACATTCGCTTTCCTAAAATCCCTGACGGAGTCTCCTTGGGGCTTGATTTGAACGAATACTATGACTATCACAGAGCTAAGGGACATCACACGGATGACTGTAGATCAGTAGCGGATGTAGTACATGAGCTAATCAAGGCTGGTAAGTTTAGTCAGTTCGTGAAAGGAATTACCAGGAGGTATGAAAGGAGAGAGGGAAGTGATGATGAGAGGGAAGAAGACTCGAATGAAAAATTCGATGGAACAAAAGGAATAATAATGGTGATTGCAAGTGGACCAGAATTCGAGTCACCCCAAAAATAAGCTAGAGGTTCATCTAGCAAAAAGAATAATGTAGAAAGCGAGGTGGAAATCTTGAATCCGTTTAAGCAAAACTCATTAGTTGAAAAGTAGCACGCCAATCCCATAGTCGTAGAGCAATTGTGGAGAACTTCATAGTAAGAAGAATCCTTCTAGACACGGGCAGCTCGGTGAATATCGTTACCAAGAGTGTTGTGGAGAAGTTGGGAGTGCACCACTCCCGAATTCGAGCTGGATGTTCATCGCTCATTGGGATTAATGACCAAACCATACAATCATTGGGCGAAGTTACGTTGGAGGTGGAAATGGGGAGCCTCAAGCAAAAGTTCTGTGGGAAAGTAGAGTCTACCATCACTAAAATCTCAGTAGGGTTCAATGTTATATTGGGCAGGCCTTTCCAAACTGAAACTCGCATGCTCATCTCCTCAATGGACTTGGTATTTCACATACCAACTACGAAAGGGACTGTGATAATAACAGGCAACCCCCAAGTAGCTCAGGAGGCATACCTGGCCTCATTACATAGAGAATTACTCTTGGTGGAAGAGGAGTTGGAGGTGGACCGGTCGGAGAAAATTGAGGTGGCGAAGGAGCTGGAAGAGCTCAAAGTTGGCCCAGAACGTTCTCTAAAAATTGGAAGAAACCTTTGCAACGATGCAAAAGTAGAAATAATTTATGCCGTCACAGACCAACAACATGTCTTTTCATGGTCATCAGAAGATTTTATAGGCGTCAAACCTGAGGTTATGCAACATAGGCTGAACTTGAACCCAAGTGCCAAGCCAGTCGTCCAAAAGAAAAGAAAGCATGCACCCAAAAGGTAGAGGGCCATTAAAGAAGAGGTAGGAAAACTCTTAAAAGCTGGGCACATCAGAGAGGTCCATTATCCGAGCTGGTTGTCCAACGTTGTGTTGGTGAAAAAACTAAGTGAATCCTACAGAATGTGCATAGACTTCACAGATGTGAACAAAGCCACTCCAAAGGATTCTCACCCACTCCTAAGCATGGATCATTTGGCAGATGCAACGGCAGGCTATTCAGTCTACTCATTGTTAGATGCCAAGTGTGGGTATAACCAAATACCCATGTACCCCGCTAATGAAGAAAAGCATCCTTCGTAACCCACCAAGGCACTTACTGTTATACGGTCATGCCCTTTAGTTTGAAGAATGCGGGAGCAACATATCAAAGGTTGATCAATGAAATGTTCCGAGATGAGATAGGAAAATCAGTGGAGGTTTACGTAGACGATATGATAATAAAGAGCAGAAGCGAGGTGAAACATGCAGAAGACATCTGAAGGGTTTTCAAAGTAATGCAAGAATACCGCCTGAAATTCAATCCGGAAAAATGCACATTTGGAGTAAAAGGTGGTAAATTCTTGGGATTCATGATTTCTCAACGAGGGATAGAGGCCAACCTAGAGAAGATCGAGGTAATTCTGAAAATGGAACCACCTAGAACCCTAAATGAAGTCCAAAGGTTAAATGGCAGAATCAACACTTTGGGAAGATTTATATCTTTCTCAGCCAAGATGTGCATGCCTTTCTATAATGCAATGAAGAAGGATAAAGACTTCAAATGGGATCAACCCTGCAAGAGGCTTTCGAAGAGCTAAAGAAATTCCTCAAAAAACCACCACTCCTCAGCACACCCCAACCGGATGACACATTGTACATGTACCTGGCCACCACCAACGAGGTGGTAGAAATAATTCTGATTCGAGAGGAAGGGCAAGACCAATTCCCAATTTACTACAACAACAAAAGTTCTGTGAAACACCGAGCTCAGATATCCTCGAATTGAAAAACTAGCCTTGCCATTGATCTCAGCCTCCACGCGGCTGAGACCGTACTTCCAAGCCCACACAATTATAGTGAGGACCAATTTCTCGCTAAAAAAGGTCCTCCAACGGCCTGAGACATCGAGGAGACTAGCCGAGTGGGCTATCTGATTAGGGGAGCATGACATAAGATTTGAAAGCAGAAACACCATGAAAGCTCAAGTTCTGGCAGACTTTGTAGTTGAATTCGTGGGGCTTGAGCCCGCTAAAGAAATCAAAACTGAAGAATGGGAAATCCTAGTGGATGGAGTATCCTCTCATGAAGGAGCCGGAGTCGGCGTGTACATTCGAGGCCCTGGAAAAATTAGATTCTCCTACGCAGCCAAACTAGCTTTCCCCACAACCAACAATGCGACAGAATACAAGGTAGTTATCAAAGGGCTAGAGCTAGCCCGAGAGATAGCACCAGATCGATTATCACTCAAAAGTGACTCAAGGCTAGTCGCAAACCAGATTAATTGAAACTTCGAAATAAAAGATTTAGAAATGGCAAAGTATCTCTCAAAGGTAAGACATCTTATAGAGATACTAGATTCAAAAGGAGTAGCTTGGAAAATTGAACATATTCCTAGGAAAGAAAATAGCGAGCCGACAAATTAGCCAAGGCGGCTTCAAGCAAAGAAGAATGGAATAACCTCACATACTAGTACGAGGTAATCACCCACCCAAAAAATGAAATGGAGGTGAGCTTATTAATAGAGCAGCGAGATCTCGGGTGGATGAAAGCCATCTACGATTACCTTGCCACAAATAAACTACCTGATGATAAAATTGAGGCTACCAAAACTGTAAGGAAAGCTATGCGGTTTTCTTTACTAAATGGTGAGCTTTACAGAAAATCATACTCAGACGCCTGGAAAACATGCATGACGGCTCAAGAAGGAGCCAAAATACTGCAAGAACTTCATGAAGGAGACTGTGGCTCCCACCAAGCGGTTGTAACATTAGTTAGAAGGGTAAGCCTTGCTAGCTTTTATTGGGAGTCTATCAACCTGGATGTGGAGACGTACATCAAATCTTGCCATCAATGTCAAATCCATGCATAAAAATCTCATGTTCCTCATGCAGTACAGCACCCCCTACATGGGAAATTGACATTGCGAGACCTCTTCCTAAAGCAAGCGGACAAAGAAAATGGATCCTTATGGCCATTGACCACTTCAACAAATGGGTTTAGGTGGCCACTCTTAGTAGTATCACTCTAGAACGAGTTCTGGATTTTATCAAAAAGAACATCATTATGCGATTCTGAATACCACACCGAATCATCTCAAACAATGGTATGCAATTCACATCTAGCAAGCTCCAAGATTTCTGCAAAGAGTTAAAGATTGAGACCCACTTTAGCTCAGTGGCTCACCCGTAGACCAACGGCCAGATGGAAATTATAAATAAAACACTCGATCAAGGAATAAAGAAAAGGGTGATGGAAAGAAAGGGAGTTTGGTTGGATGAGTTGATTAATGTGCTATGGGCATACCGAACGACCCATGCACATCTACCGGAGAAACACCTTTTTCAATGGTATATGGGGTCGAGGCGGTTCTACCCATAGAAATCAGTCCTCCATCTGACCGAGTGGCCTACTACACGGAGAAAGAGAACGACATCAACATGAGATACCATCTTGATGATCTACAAGAGAAATGGGAGAGGGCATGCATCCTTATGGCCACCTATAAAGCTAGGACAGCCAAATACCATGACAGGAAGGTCAGAGAAATCCGCCTCCAAAAAGGCAACATGGTCCTTAAGGATGCAACTGCCTCACAGGTGCTAGAAAGAAAAGGTAAGCTGGGGGTGAATTGGGAAGGCCCCCTATAAAGTTTCACAAGTCATCGGACCAGCAACCTACAAGTTACAGACCATAGAAGGAAATGAGGTCCCAAGAACATGGAACATAGCAAAGCTGAAGCCATATTACATAGCTTACGACTCTTAGAGGGATCCAAGTGGCCATACTCTTTTCCGTTTATGGACGTTTTCCTAATGGGTTTTGTCCTAAAGGTTTTTAACGAGGTGGCCCACCATTAGAAGAGGTAGAAGGCCGGATGCGTAGAATTCCCGGATGTACTTTTTAATTCATTTAATAAAAAGTAATTAATTTCAAAATGTCAACATTTAAGTACTGATCATACTTTGAGATTGCACAAACAATAAAATGAAAGTGCTTAAAACACTCACACTCAGGTGGCTAAAAGGCATAAGACCTAAATACCATAAAATGGCAAACATAAGACCATTGAGGCGGCTCAAACGCATGAGACCTAAATATATCAAGCTAATTTAACATAAGGCCATTGAGGTGGCTTAAATGCATAAGACCTAAATACCTTAAAATGGAAAACATAAGGCCATTGAGGCGGCTCAAACGCATAAGACCTAAATACCATAAAATGGCTAACTTAAGGCCATGGAGGCTGCTTAAAAAGCATAAGACTTGTATCATTAAATGCTAAATAACAGGTCATTAGGGTGGCTCAAAAGCACAAAATTTTGCTATGTGGTAGGCACAGAACCATTAAGATGGTAAAAAGATACACAATAAAACTCAAGGATGAAAAATGATATATCATTAAAAGGGCCAACAAGGTCGAAATATTCTTACAGAACGTTCAAAAGAAAAATAAAGCTAAAAATATTCTACGCTCCCGGGTGGGTCGATTCGGCGTCATCTCCTTTTCCCGGCTCCTCCTCTATCTACTCATCCAGAGCCGTCTCCTCCTCGTCAGGCTCATTGGGATACTTCACTCCCATCAAAAGGTCCTCGGGAATATCCGGATGGTGAGCCCGACAAGCCTCAAAAACCAAGTAGCCATATTTGCGGCCATCTACTGCCATGTTGAGCATAGCTTGGCTATAATTGGAGACTACCTTAGGAACCTCCACCTCATATTTTGAGATGGTGTTGTGCAAATTATCCGAGTCAAAGCCATCTCATCCACTTTCTTTTGGGACTCCACTACCTTTTTGTTGGCCTCCTCTAGCCGCTGGCTCAACTCAACCTTAGCTGCCTCAAGGTCTTCGACCTTCTTGTTAACCTTCTCTACCTCGCGAGTCACGAGCTCATGAGTCTGCTCGAGTTGCATCATGTCCCGGCTTGACCGTATCATTTGAGCCGCCCAAGAAGCAATCTGAAATATCAACATGTTATAAATGGTAAAAGAAAATGAAATATAAAAGCTGAACAAAGAGGAAGGTACCTGAGTAGACATAATGAACAGAGTCTTTGATGACTGAAGTAGACTCTCAGCTGCTAAATCATTCTTCTCTAAAGGGAGGGGCAAGATTTTCCTCAGCACATTCTGAATCGAGGTGGTATAAATTGAGGGATTGCCCTCACCCGCAAAGGAAGATCTGCTTGGAGAGAGTTGGGGCTAACCCGCTTGGAGGAGTCCGCAGGAATATCTAAATTGGTGCTCTAAAACAAAGAGATAGCTTAAGCACTAAACAAAAGGTTACAAGGGAGAATACTGAATTCTTACCGGCTGGAGGGTAGTCTCTACAGCTGTAAGAGAATAAGGTGGGTTAACAACAGGCTCAAGAACCTCCTCAGCAGCTTGAACCTTGCGCTTCCTTTTACGCTTGCTGGGATCTCCACCTCGCATGCCGGGAACTACATTTATAAGTCCAGGCTCCACTCAGTTAGTAGAGTATTTGGTACCCTTTGATCCCTTGGTAGCTTGTTGCACAAGTTCACCAGTCAAGGGAAAATTAAACATTGAAAAGAAAGGAAAATAAGTAAATACCTGGGAAACTTCGGGCCCGGATTGATAAATTGGATCCGGCTAGCCCGGCTCAATAATTCTAATATTTTTCATCATTTCCCAGCTAATGTTCTGTCATGGTCACATCCCCTTCTTAAGGGCCTTAAAAGCTTCTACCCTGTTATTTGAGCCGGTAAAGTTACAACCCAAGTCGGGAGAAAGATTCCACTCAGTCGGAAACCTGGTGTAGCGGTCCTCTTATTTAATAAAAATAAAGTAATTCTTGAAGTTCTTCACTGAATCCACTTTGTTCGTGAATCTGTAGAAGCCACCTCAATGAGCAAAATGATATAATCCTCACTTGCGGTCTACCTTAGTGAAGCAGTATGCTTGAAGAACTAGGAGTCGAAACACATTTCTAAACTAGTACAGATGAGGTAATCCCCAACTAGATCTATCCAGGCATTGGGATGAATTTGATCCGGGCTAAGGCGAAAAGCTCTCAAAACTTCACTTAAACCCTCGAGCAGTGGATAAACGAAGCCTGACCAAATTTGGTCCATATAAATGCCAAAATACCCCTCAAGCGGGCGAGTGATCCGCTATTCTTTGGAGGGAAGCACCACTTCACACTCTTTGAGCCAAGGGAAAACTTCCTTCTCAAACTCCAAGTTAACTAGATCCTGAACTGACTCAATCAGCTCGACCTGAGGAGTCCTATTTACTATTTCCCTAATTCATCCTTATCCCCTAGACATTATTTCAAAATGAGTAGCCACATGCTGCCTCATGGAGTGAGCCGCGCTCCTCTTCATCCTACGCACTGAGACGAGACCCCAATGGATTTCTGAGGTGGCATTGGGGTAAATAGGCCCATTTCCTTATCTATCTTAGCCCAGGCTGAGGTAGAAGAGGATTGGGAGGATGAGGCGGCCTCGTTACGAGACGCTCGATTCTCACCAGGCTCGGACATGGCTTTTATTGGTGGGGGTTCCCTAGAGGTTGAGACATAATCAGTATAATCTACGTTCAAAGGTTTGAAGTACTTGGAGTTCACCTCAGCTATTTCCCTACTAAATTGGCTACTAGTGGACGAGGCGGAATCAATCATTACCACCTAGTAAAAAACCTAATCAGTTAGAAGATATCCTAAAGAATCCTAAGTTAGCTCGAGGTGGCATAAACAACATTCAAATTACCTATGTTGGTATTTCAAATCTAAATGGCAAGGAGAATGAACAAATAACATTCATATTGATTGAATAAACATCTTAGATCTAGCAAGTGCTCTACGTAGGAACAAGCAAATCTGTAAAAATAGAAATATAAGCAATTCTGGGAAAATGAGATACAAAACACAAAATTCATTTCTTGACAAATTGGTCAAGGAATCAATGGGCAAACAAAAAGGAAATCAATGACTAAAATTCCAAAGAACAGCAGAGGAACTATGCGAAGAACATGGTAGTAATTTTCGCAAAAAAGAAAACATAACAACAAATAGTAGTAAATCAATGGTAAAAGCATAGCAGAAGGAGTATAGGACTTACTTGTATAGAGAAAATGCTTGATTGGAGAAGCTTGAGGAAAGAAAAGGTGATTGATGGAGAAGAGTTGCAGAAATTCACCGGAGAAGAAGAACTGCGGAAATGGTGAAAGGAGAAAATGGAACCCTTATATAGGGTTGAAAGGACATGTGAGAGGATGCTTTCCCCATGAAGGACATGTGGCACGTTGCCTGCCTCACGTTTAAAATTTGAGAAGACATGAATTTTTCACCTTGGCGCTCAAGACACGTATGCCCTAGACACGTGTATCCAATGATAAATCTGCCTAGACCAAGTCTGATCCCAAACACAAGCTCCTAAAGAAGCTCTCACACTGATGGGGGGACTTCTGTTAACATAGACAAATAATGGCAGGCGCGTACAGGCCACGCGAGACCCCTAGGTGGATTACATCCACCTAGAGTAGAGAAAGATATTACGATGAAGCTAGGAATGTTCCTACCAATCCAGGCAGTTCCCATTCATCCTAAGAGAAGCTTCGGTGATCATCCTGGAGGACTGAATCCCCCCCAAATTCGGAAGAAACTAAGTTTTCCCCCAATCTCAAAGAGATGTGCAGGCGGTCACCAAGCTGAGTCGGCTTGTCCACCTAGACCGATCCTGACACCTCAAGAGCACAGAGTCCAGTTAAGAGTTTAAGTCCATAAAAGAGATCTCAATAATTGGAACACCCAATTCAGATAAACTTTATCTTATCAACAAGATAAAGATTCACTCAAGCTAGAACTCTGGTTGATTCACATTATTGGATTAGACTAGGAGACGATCAAGGAATATAAAAAGACCCTTTGGGTCACCATGCAAAGGTACTTATTCTAAATTCACTAAAAACTCCCTGCCTCCTCTCTTAAATCCGATCTAACTTAAGCATCGGAGAGGCTACGCCAGTCACACGGCTAGTCCCCCATAGCAACCGTTGTTGTCTTGTAGGAACCATCAGACCACGTCAAAGAGGAGCATTTGGAATCAACTTCAGTCAGAGAATTAGTGCGTGGAACCATTCCTTTTTATTTTTAGTGGTATATCATCTTCGTAACTCGAAATGAATCGACTAGGAATATTCAGTTCTAAGGGCAACTCCAATGGTTCCCTATTTTGGAGAATTCCTCAAAATGGGGAATAAATATGGGGAATGGTCAAGTCCAACCATTCCCTATATGGTATATCCCCAAAATAGGGTTCCCCATATATGGGGAATGATCCATTCCCCATTCTGGGGGATCGAATAAAATATTATTACTTTTTGGGGAATTAAATAAAATAATATTACTTTTTGCTTTTTTTATTATTTTTAGTTTTTGTTTTGTTATTCTTTTTATTAGTTTAATAATAAAATATTATTATTTTAGGCATTGTTTTGATGAAAGTTCTCCGTGGTTCATTAAAGTATGGTACGATACAGTATGGTTCTTTTAAAATTTTGCGTTTGGATAGATTGTATGGTATGATATAGTTTTTTTCTTAAATTTAGTTTGATTTAAAGGAGAACCATAGGAAACCACCAAATCCGTTATTTTATTTTCATGGTTCTTGGAACCATGAAAAAACCATGAGAAAACCGTACCATGAAATAATCATACAACCAAACAAATATATTTAAATTAGAACTATAGAGGAAGATGGTTGAAGAAAAAACACTGTAAATCCCCCAAAATGGAGTTTAGGGAATGAAAAATTGGAAAAATAGTTGGACTTGCTCCACGTAACTTTAAAGACTCGACGTAGATATATGGAAGTTAGATGCTGAGTTAATTCTATTTTACCGTGTAGAAACTTACTCCCAGCTTGTGCTGTAATTTTAACTAAATCTTTGAAGTCGGCAAGATTAGGTGAACTAATCTTAACTAACCTAATTAACTCTAGTTAGAAACTAACTACAGTATTAGTTTATGAATTGTTGTCTTGCATATTTAACATCGTAAAAACTTTACTTCAAAATTTCTGAGCAATCCTTAAGTTGGGTTATCAATGTTGAAATTACTTACTCCCTTGTCATTACTATGATCCAATGAAACTAAAAATTCGTAAACAATTAAATATGTTAGTGGCAATTATATTGTTTTTTTTTTTATGAAAATCGATGTCGGTAGTAATCATTGGAGAATGGCACCAAAACGATGAAAACACTAGGCTTGAAAATATTATTGTTATATTTGTATTTATTCATATTTTATTGAAGACTCGTAGAAATCCACATATTGTTGTTAAATTTTATTTATTCATATTGTATTGTGAGTCGTAGTAACTACATGCATTGATTAAATTTTGAAAGAACTAAATCATAACTCTTTAATTAGTTTGACAATGAATCAATTCTTCGCCTTACTTATTTATGAATTGTTTCTATAATTGATACATTATTTAAAGAATATAATCTAACTATATTAAATGGTATCAAATATCTATTAAATACATAAATAAAATTATTTATATACATATATGATCATTTAATTATAGTAAATGAGAGCTTACTCAAAATACATACATACATACATACATACATACATACATACATACATACATACATACATACATACATACATAC
>CATIWQ010143749.1:0-50493 GCA_949673415.1 Euphorbia schlechtendalii | reverse complement strand
AAAATGTTGGCTCACTAAACAGCGTTATAATCACAGATCCAATGATTATACACAATCTCGTTAACCCCAAAACTACTCTTAAAGTTAACTCAAAAGCATATAACTTGATTAATATAAAAGACTCAACACAAAATACACATTATGATGCATAGACAAATCATAAACTTCGAAATAGAAAGTATAAGTAGAAAGTAAAGCAAAGTTGTAAGGTTTGTAAGTGAAAGCTAAAGTTGATCAAACCTTATCCACTCTTTAAAGGGAGTCATCAATTCCCGCAATGCCTGCGTCTGCTTTGAATTCGGTCTCGACTCGTACAGAACCTCTGCTAAGATGCTATTCTTTGTGAATATCGAATAAACGAATATTGAAGAATGAAAAGTTTTATTGATAAGTGATTTACAAGTACACTTATACAACAATCGCTCAAAGATGTAGAGAAATCTAGTCATCGAAATAGGGTTCGAATCACTTATACATTTTCTCGTTAACACTATGAACATAGTGAAAACTAGATATTTTTACTCTCTACCTATGCATACATTATTCACTATTTTTCCACCACTTGTGCCACACTTTGAATGCACAAAATTGGTTATGAAGGGTTGCTTCTATCTAAACGAAGAGTCATGTCCATTGGCGAAAGATTGCATCACTTCATTGTGATTGGATGAGAAGCTTTATCCTTATCCACAATGGATAGGCACCTTTTCATGATTGGTTGACTTCTAAAAGGTGTCTTTTCAGTTGGTAGTTGATGGCGGTTGATCATACTTATCTAGCGGTTGATAGTTAAGAAGAGTTGACCAAAAAACCATCAAGTTCACGATCGCGAATGTATGTCTCGACCATGAATACTTGGTTGGAAATTTTCTATTCTGAAGAATACTAATTCGTGACCCAGAATGGTTGTCGCGATTGTGAATTGTGTTTTTCTTCAGAATCATTCTTGTAACTTTACCGATCTTCGACAGCTTCGATCCTAAGCCAAATCCTTAAGTTCCACGCATCTTTTTGCACCTTTTTCATTCTTTTTTGATAGGTTTCAAACTTTAATCATTTTACTTCCAAGATTTACCTAGTATCTGCATTTGTATAAAAAACAACTACATACCACGTGAAATCTTTTATATGAAGTATAAACATGACTTAAACTATAGTGTTTAATGTGTAAATTTATCATGTTAATAAGTGTAATTATACACTTATCATTAGTGAGCCAACATTTTTGGAATGGTAACTTGCTAAATATGGCTATGTGAGAGCGACCCGTCTAAGTATAATATTAATGTTATACAAGTTCTTATAAGTGTCATAATCCGTTTACCCTAGATTTAGAAAAGTCATTTCATGTGTTTCTCTATGGTGAATTATTGAATAATTGGGTGTCTAGAACCGTATTTGTTAAAGCTATCTAGTGTTTGAAATATTCTCGATAACTTTGCATGTTTTTTGTTACTAAACTTATTCTTAGGAAATATCTTTATAATTTGCATCTTTTCTAATCTGTATATGCACCTATCCATTCATCTATCTACCAATCCAACTCTCCAATATAAACTGTGAGCACGGGATTTTACTCTCGACTCGCGAGTTCGATGAAGAAGCTGTATTATCATCCCTTGTTAGCTTTTTACATTTTGCAAGGTCCTGAAATCATCTGGAAATCATCTGCCTTGTTTCTTTGGGCCTCTTCTCCCTTAAAAAGCCTAGAAACTTAAGAAAAAACCCAAGTCTGGCCATGCAATGTCGTTAACGACATCGCAATGTCATTAACAATATTGCTGATATCGTTAACGATATCACAGTGGTAGCAGAACCAAAAATGCACTTTCTGCAATTTTAGGCCTAAAAGCCACTCCCCCCCACATGCTCGGGCATGCTTCTGAAAAACCATATTTTCACTCCTTTCCTAGGATTTGGCATTCTCCCTTTCACATGGGATCATGTAAAAAGCTTACAACGTTGAAAAAGTGAAAAAGGGGGAGTGGCCTAACCTATCCTAAGTGTACTTTGTATTGAAGGGAGCTCTTCAAAGAGAGTGAGCTGATTTTCAGTTGGGGAGGAGCTCACATTCAGGAACAAAATACAGAAAAGAGTGAGCTTGAGGAAAAAAAAGAGCTTGAGGGATCTTCTTGGTTTTTATGCATTTTAAGAGCATTTTTAATAGTTTGAGAACCAAACAATCATCTTTTAACTTGTTTTAACTTCCATCTTTGGAGCTTGAGAGTGTAAGTTCATGGATATGGCATGAACTCAGGTTTTCTTGGGTTCTTTAAGCAAGTTTGAGATTTTCGGCCATTTTTCATATTTTTAAGTTTTCAAAAGTCAAAACTCAAGAGAATAAGGATTTCTACTTCCTTTCTTCATCTTGTCAAGACTTACAATCAAAGAGTTCTGCCTCTCTTAAATTAAATCATCTTTTGTCCCTTTTTCCGGCGAAATCGCAAACCGAACCAAAGAAACAAGTAGGACTTTTCGAGGATTTTCGTGGACCTAACAAAATGGATTCACGACAACGGGGTAAGCCTTTGAGTTCCTAGAGTCATACTTTACTTGTTTGAATCATTTGTATGTGTTTGGTATGTGAAAAATGTAAAACCTAAACAAAATATAAAAATATCTATTTCTACCTCTACAATGCCGTTAACAGTATTGCGATGCCGTTAACGGCATCACATTACCGTTAACAATATTTGTAAGTCGTTAACGACATCAGTGATGTCGTTAACGACATCAGTGATGTCGTTAACGACATCAGTGATGTCGTTAACGACATCAGTTTCCAGGCAGAACATAGATAGAAAGTTGGTAAAATTTCCAGATATCGATTTATGTTCAAGAGGGTCAGTGGTGACCAGTCAAGCCTAAAACCTAAGTATTTATATAATATAACATGTACATGTGGAAGTTTTACGAACCCGAAATTGTTCCGAAGAGAGTTCAGATAGTTGAAGTTGATTTCCCTTCGTCGAGATATTATTTTATCGACTTTAACGGTTTCCTCTTCGGAATAATTTTCATAACGCCATGATTTACAGTTTTGGACCTAGATTTATTTTCCATTGATGTTATATGGAAGTGTGTTAGGAAATCTTGATTAATGGAACGGAAGTTCCCAGATAACCGACCCAACGAACATTCATATGTGGCATTTTCATTAATAAAATGGCTAAAAACAACTTACGTGTATAAAATATATCCTTTTTCTGGAAAAGAAATTTCTAACTCCTTGATGTTTTAAATTAAACCGTTTGGGTCTCGAAAAAATCAAAATGAACATACTTGCGAATACTTGTGATGTGACGTATTTGTGCTGACCTTTGTGGATGCAGATAGACTAGGTTAGATGTATGTTAAGATTTAATTTCCTTCGGGTATCGCTTTTCATTTCGAAATCAAACGTAACATTTGTTAGATATCGATGTATTTTAGGTGATTGTATCCCTTAGATCTCGATGTATTTAGGCGATTTGTATAACCTCCAACCCAATGATGTAATTAATCCCCCGTAGACTAGGCGCATTTAAATTTCCTACGTGTTTACTTTCCACAATTTACTTACCGTATTATGCATGTGTGATAAACTATAACATAAGTCGAAAGCATCTAGTTTAGTTCGAATATTATAAACGTGGTTTCTATCAAGTGTAATTTAACTCAAATGATGACGAAGTAGGTAACACATCCGGACCCAAATCTCTGTTCTATTGTATGGATTAGGCAAACGGATCTAAGCTGTACCAAATTTTCCTAGAAGAGCTGATCCGGGTGGCGACTCTGTAACATAGACTAGAGATTTAGGTCTCGAGTCTTTCAAGCTTGAAAATCACTTTTTAAGCAACTTTCTTTCCAATACATTTTTGAAACCAACAACCAAAACACCAACAAATCTTTTTTTTTCGAAAACCCCCATGCCCCAATTCCATTCATCGAGGGGGCCGGTGGCTCGCAGCAATCACGCGGGTCCGAAACGTCATCCACTCACAGTGGCAACTCTGCTAGGGATTGTTTTTAAACTTAAAACGAGTTTGAAAGATTTTAGATGAGTATTGGAAAGTTGTTAAATGAGTTAATCCATATTTATAATATCGAACAAAAGTATATGCATTAGATGGCTTAGCCTTTAAGATTAGGATGCCCCTATTACCATGAAGCTTGCGAAAGTATCATTTACGACCCCATGGTGACTAAAGATACTTGAGTGGGTGGATCACTTGTTGCCATATCTCATGTACCTCCCTCGTTCGTACCTATTTGGGGAGAGGCTTGGAGTGTATCATAGTGCAACAAGAACCTTCTACATCAAAAACCCATGACCGAACTCATGTAAAGAAACTGTAGATACTTCCCCTAGGTTTACCAAGATAAATGCATCTTTTTTGCAGGTTCGATCCTTAATACTTCATGGTATTAAGATGATCGAAGCCTAGATTTAGAAGCCTAACCCTTATAACGTAGGAGACATAAGGTTGGAAGTGATACGTTGTGTGCTATGTGCTATGTGTTCATTGCATCACCATGTTTATTTTACGAATAGCATCATGCTAACCCACAATTTATTATGCAGACATGAATTATACACACACATGTCATTATCTCGATACGTCTACCTAGAAGTAGAAAGACATGATGAGATAGTGTCACCTAGGGTTAAGACCCCCCATCGTTAAGATAATGCTTATTAGGCACTCAAGCCTCTGTCCGCTAAGAATCATGGATTTCTAAGCCTAGGGTATAACACACCGTTCTACCTGAACTTGAACCTAGAATTAGAAGACACAATAAGACGGCATCACCTAGGGTAAAATCATCCTTAGTTATAGCAATGCCTGCTTAGCACTCGAACCTCTGCCCATTTGAAGTCATAGGGTATAATACATTATTTTACCCGACCTTGAGTATATCGAGAGCAATCCATAGCGATTAGTTCTCAACTTGTCTCGCCAAAATGGCACCCCTTTACCGATTACCACACAGGCAGTATTATAAACCTTATTTATGGCTTGTTTATTTCAAATGGATTGACAAACATCCTAGTTTCGAATAGCTTGTTACCACATGTGTAACAGGCGACCATCGTTGGTTTATTTCAAAAGGATTGGAAAACTTACCAACTTTTCTCGCCAAAGCGGCACCCCTTTACTCATTACCACACGGGGCAGTATTCTAAACCTTATTTATGGCTTGTTTATTTCATATGGACTGATAAACACCCCAATTTCGAATAGCTTATTACCACACGGGTAATAGGTGACCATTGTCGATTTGTTCTAAAAGGATTAGCAAACCTACTTTTCTCTTAGCTAGCTCCCAGGCCAGCAATGACTTTATTCATCATTATAGGACGCTAACCCTTATGTCGCAACCATCACATGAGCATTTCATGCATCAGTCCCAAGTCAGTCGATCATGCATTTCACTTCTGATGACGGTCAATTAAATCTTCTTTAGTTAAGGTTTGGAGGAGGTCGGCCCATCAGCTCGTTCGAATCTCTCCCATCGTGGCTCACCGGGCAGAATTATTCATCGAGGGTCTTCCGCACATGGATTCCAGTGAGGGTTCAGGCTCAGAGCAGCTCTCGGTTCTCGTTTCAGAGCAAATTCTCAGAATGGCAGAATAGCGGAATGTTTTGGGAGGGAGTAATCAATAAGTCTAGGATGGGCCTGTGGCCTCGCAGTTTGGGTCAAGTCAGGAAATAGCCAATGCTCTTGGTGCAGTGCTCTGCAGTGATTAGTTCGCCCAGGCTATGCAATTCCATGCGCGCCCTAGACAACCTAAGGGGAGGCACTCTAATCAAGAGCTCATTGGGAATCTTCAAGGTCCTGCCGTTGCAAACTGCCCTATGGCTAGGAGGCCTGGCTCTGCTACACACACATTTCCATCATCCAACAGCCATCTCGGCGCGGGAGGCTCTCAAGCAGTCGACCAGTTCCAATTTCCCCCGGATTGGGATAAGCTAACTTTGGCGCAGGCTAGATCTCAAGGAGTAATGGTCAGGCAGGAGCCAATGCAGATTAGTGGGTTATGGATCAGTCAGTTCTACCCGGGCAGTCGGGCTTTTAGCAAGTGTTTCAACCAGGTCATCAGCAGTTCCAAACATCAATAAGGCCAAGGTGACATCTTCTGGTTTTGTCCCTCCTTCACAGAGTCTTCTCCCTCAATCAGGGTTTATTCTAACTATGCAAAATCCCTCATTTGGGTATGGCGCTAGTTTCAATGAGCCAATGACTCAGTATCAAGGTCAATTCTTAGCTCATCCCCGTTCAGCGCTTCCTCCCAGGGTCCCTATAATCAGTTTGGTCACCAAGATAGGCTAGAAATGGGCTATTCATCTGCTCAGCCCTGCATGGAAGATTTTTAGCAACAATTCTTGGTGACTTATGCCCATCATAATCCTAGATTTCAGCTGAATAACTATTCAGCCCCACCGGCAGTACCGAATGATGACTAGCTTTCGGAGAATTTTGTTATGCCAGAGTTGGTAAAATTTAATGGAGAGGGGGATCCCCAAGCTCACTTGATAAATTATGAAACGATGATGAGAGCTCATCGTGTCAGTGAAAAAATGCTTGCAAAGATTTTCACTGTGACACTAGCAGTCCCAGCCAATCAATGGTATAACAATCTACCAACGGAGGTGTCACAAATGAAGATAACAATGCAAAATGAACATCTTTCTGCAGCCTTGGTAGAACAATATGGCTTCAATTCGCAAATGAAGATAACAATGCAAAACCTAGAGGCTGTAAGGTAGAAGCTCGGGGAGATGTTCAAGCCGTACTACAGCCGATCGATGGCTACTCAGGTCTTGTTAAAGGATCATCTCAGTTTGTCGGAGATGATCATGAAATTGTTGGCTAGGGCCTTTCCCTCATACAGGAAGAGATTAGGGACGGACACCTTTTCTTCCTACAATGAAGTATTCAAAAAGGCAGAGCGAATGGAGTGGATTGAGCCCCTGGAAACGCTAATGGGGTAGCCCTCCAGTAAGATATGGTTCAAGAAAAATGACTCGGGATCGTCATCCTCCAACCCTTCACAATCTAAGGGTAAACAAGCCGTAGTCTAGTTGATCCAATCTGAGCCTTTGGCGGCCGTGAGATTATCAAAGGAGGAGTACCATGGGATCTCTCCTTATTGTGAGTGGGCGACATGGAGCGGTGGGCTGAGAGCACGCGGGATGAGAGGAGCGGTCCACTGGGGTGTTTAAAAAAAAGAAGCCTCGGGTTGGGGATCCGGGAAAAGATTCTTGAAAGAGAAAAGCGAAAACATTTTAGATCGGTTCAAACTCGAATCCACCATCTCTTAGTGTGGAGTTGCCACCTGGATTAGCTATTTCCAGGAATTAAAGTCCTGTGAGGCTTAGCGTCAGGGGGATGGCCCACCAAGACATAGAGATTCGGGTCCGGGATAAGTTTCTTATTTCTCATTGGATCACATTTTATTACATCTACAGAAAACCGTATTCTTTTAATTGTGCATATTAGCACTTAGGTCATTTTTTATTTTAAATGCATGTTTCACGTATGGCGAAATAATAAACCATCCACAAAGCAGTAAATAAGTGCGGAAAATAAAAATTACAAGGCTTCCAAAAATTGGGGGATGCAACCGCCCCGCTAACCTATTAATTACATTTCCCAAAAAAATTGAAATTGCGATACCCGAAGGAAAATTAAAATCCTAAACATACATCTAATCCTAATCTACCTGCATCCACAAAGGTTAGCACAGGGGATATCACGTATGTTCGATTTTGAATTTAACAAGGCCCGTGTGGCCTACAAAAGAAAATCAACAGCGGTAATGTGTTTGTTATTTAAATAAAATAATTCATTTAATTAACACATTGGTTGCTCATTTTAATTAATGAAATTGCTCGCATGGTAAATTGATGAGGGCTGTTATCCGGCAATATGTTTTATTCCCTTCGTGGGGGTGTTCTAACATACATCTTCTTTTAATAAAGAAAAATAGATGAAGAAGAATTACAACATTTATATAAAATAAAAATAAAAATGATAAAAATCCTAGGTTCAAAAGTGAAATCAGAAGAAGAAGATGAACACCGAATGTATAGAAATTGCAGTTCTAGGAATTTAGTAGCTTACCCTTACGGAATGAATCCACTTCAAAGATATCCAATCGGCCTTTTGAAAATCCTACTTGTCCTTTAGTTTAGGTAAAAAGAATTGTATTGGAAGCAGTTCTGAAAGTTATATTTTTATTTGTCAATTTTTCGAGATCTAGATAATCGAAAAAGATCTGACTATTTATAGTAAAAATCCTGGAAATCCAAAAAAGGTAAGTTTTTCGAGCGAGGGGTCTCACTGGAAAAGAAAAGTCCGGCGAAGCCAATCACCGCGACTTTGGCGAGGTAAGAGCCTCGCATCCTTGGCGAGGGTGCCTCGCTAAGGAGTTTAGAGAAGCTACCTCGCCAAAACATTTTGGCGAGGCTCGCCTCGCCAAAACATGTTTCTCGGGGAGGCCTACCTCAGACCTGGGATTCCGTCTCTCTCGGGTTTCTATTTTTCTGAATTTTTATTTTTTCTCTTATTTTCATATTTTTAATTAATTTCTGAATAAAAATAAAATTAAATAATTTTATTGAAAATGTCCTTTTAAATTTAGAAACGAGGAGGATTCCCATTCGGATGCATTAGGATTCAAGGATAAAATCTCGAAAAAGCCATCATCATTGAACGCGTGAGCTCGTACAAAATCCCATGCTCACAGCTGCCCCTCGTGTGATAATTACTGGTTGTATAACCAGTATGATCACACGAAACAAGCGCATGGATAGAGAGAATACTTGATCAGTGTGGTTGGTGACTTCTCGTTCCCAATTGGTGATAAAGTAGGCCTTCCTTTCTGGCACTATGTCTTCATATGGTTGTTCGTTTCTTTCTTCGGAATCCTTTAGGTACTTGGTACCCCTTGTGGGGGGTCTACCATTTCTTTCTGCCGTGTCCCTGTTGTACTCGGCAACCTTTTCATTCTTCGATTGATAAATGAGGCTGTTCCTTTCTTTAGCCATCGAGATAACTGTTTCCTTCTTCGGTTATGTTTTGAGTTTCCTTAATAGGATGTTGACTTGTTTCCTGTAACAAATAAAAAAAAGATAATGTTAACATATTTTATGATGAGTTTTAATTATTTGATTGAGTTTATGCGGAGCAAAAAATTTTTCCCCTTCAATTAAAAATTAAAACATTGAGGAATAAATGAATTAAATGAGTTTAAAGAATATTGGGGGTATCCCGTGCATCGTTCCGTAGTGTTAGGAGGCTTCCATTGTAAAATAATAAAATAAATAGATAGGTGGGGCCCACTTATTTTCTTTATAAATATGGCTCCACCTTCTGTATTCTTTCACTTTTTATAATCTTCCTCTCTCTCTAAACACTTTTGCTCTCTCTTCTCTCTAGCAAACATGTTATCAAAGGTCACTGGCAGGGCACTCCGCTTCACCTCTAGTCTCACTCCTCAGCCTACTGATGATCGTGGAGTATTTTCTGTCAACATTAACGCCACATATGGTTTGGCAGCGAATGACACTATGCTAGGGTTTACTGTTACTTCCCCCATAGAGACTTTGGATCCTGATTTTCCAACTCAGCCTCACATTTCCCGGATAGAGGTATTTGCTAAAAACATTTTTATTTACTGTTTTTAATGTGATTTTATCCTATTTAAGAACTAGATTAGAACTGATCCTTGAACCATGTTACGAAATTTTAGCCTAGAAAAAATAAACAAAGATAAATTCGGGTCCGCCGGAATTTTTCCGGCGGAGACCAAGAAAAATCGGCGAGGGCTTGACCCTCGCCAAACTTTCTGGCGAGGGCCTTTTAGAGGCCTCGCTAGAGATGCCTGGCTCAGCCCCGAAGGCTCGCAGGATTTTTCCAGCTGCTCCTCTTGAGGCCCCAGTCGCTTCCTTACGTAATTTTTATATTTTTATATTTTAATTATTATTTTATTTTTTTATGAAAAAGAGATTGGAAAATAATTAAAACTTGGAGTCCAAACGTCTTTTAGACCCGATAATTTCTAAAAGATAATCAGACTCAAATTCTAAATTGTTTTAAACCCAAGAATATCTGAGGACCTTTTTGAAAAAGATTTGAAAATAAAGTTCGGGACCCAAACGTGTTTTGGATCTAAATTATTTAAGAAAAATTGAAAGAAAAAATATCATGGTGATTTTCTCGCCATTCCTGCGTTTAATTATAAAATGCGTATTATTTGATTTCGTTTGCAGTCCCCCACACTTCGTCCCACGGGTGGATATTCCACTATCCAGGCATGGTATCGTCACGCCTCTTCTCACCCCGAGATTGTTGAGGCCATCGAGGCCACCGGTTTTGGTCCTCTGGCGCAATCTTTACGGCCTACATTATTGCCGTATGCGACATTTGTTACGCTTACTCAAAGGTGGTGCGACATTTCACACACCTTCCATTTTCTGATCGGAGAGGTTACCATCACTCCTTCTAATATCGTGGCGATCACTGGTCTATCATGGACTGGTACTGTGATCCGGTTTGACGCCTTTTTGGAGCGATTCTTCAAGGCTCCCACCACTTGTATTCGAGTAAGAGACTTGCTCGGTGTTGACCCTAGAGGCCGGGTGTTGAGTTATAGCGTGTTGTTTGACTACTGGACGGGTGGACAGTCTATTTCCGAGGTCAAGGTTCCTTTGTACATCCGGTCATTTTTTGCCACCCTGTTGAGTGTCCCATTTTTCCCGGTCTCGAACAGCGAGATCAACTATGGATTGATTGAGCCGCTAGCAGACTTGGACGGAGTTAGTGGCCTTAACTGGCCACGGGCGATCCTGGCGCACACTTATTTTGCCCTTGACTTGGTTGTTCGGGGTCATTTAGGGGCGCTGCGTTGCTGCCCCATGGTTCTTCAGGTATTGTTTGCTTACTTTGTGAATTGTGTATGTCGGTTTTTTTATTGATTAATCTTAACTAACCCCTTTATTTTTGTATGCATGGATGGGCCTTCTTTTATCAGTTCCTTCCCACCCCGCAGTTTACTGATGCTCCGTGTATGGCCCAGATCTGTTCGTCTTTCGAGAGGGATATTTTGAATTCTGCTAGCTACTATCAGCATCTTTGCAAGTTAACTCTTGAGCAGGTGATGGACCTCGTTTCTATGGATATGATCACCTTTTTATCTTTAAATTTATTCTGACTTTTTTGTTCATTCTTTTCAGGTGGAGCGTAACCCATGGCGGGGTCTTCCGAGCTATCATATGGCAAAGGAGATTCGATGAGACGTGGACCACCATCGCTTCATCCTTGAGGGGCCCAGGACCCGTGAGTGGTACTTGGGTGAGCGTATTCACTTCTGGCGAACTAAGCCAATGTTTGTTAGGCGCATTCCGCTTGCGCCTCCCACCGGACTATTTTGGGTGCACTTGGTGATTACTGATCCCGAGGAGCGGGAGGTACTCTTCAAGGAGCATAGCGTGAGGCTCTCAGGACATCGTGGTGACTATGAGGCCTTTATTTGGGAGAGGCTGATCCCGCTTTGCCCGCCACTCAGCCCAAGGAGTCGCGATCCTCTGTTCGAGTTAGGGGTCAGGGAGTTGATGGTGGTTCTAGTGCGGGTGCTAGCGGCACTAGTGTGGGGTGCTGTGTATGAAATGTGTTAATTGTTTTATCCATGTTGATCTGTTTCTAATTGTTTATCTGAATTTGTAGGAATTTGGCCGGAAGAGGGTTTGAGTGCCTGATTTGAATGTTACGGCCGGGGGGGCAAGCACATCTTCCTCGGGATTCATTGAAGGGAGATTTGCGATTCCCCTTAATTCTACCTTCTACTTGATGGGTTCCATGGGGACCTCGTGGCAGGTGCCTCTTTCCCCGAGCTACCACACGTTGGCCTATGATCCTTCCGACACTACTCACGTGAGTTTTAGATCACAAGCGATCTTTGGGGACGTCTTGACATTCATTTACTCACTCCTTTCCTTTTGTAAGTCGTACATGCAGAGATGGATCAGGTGTCCCGACATTCCTTTACATTAAGGGACTTGATGCTCTCACAGGATGGGGTTATATGGGTATGTCATTTTTCTTGACCTGTCATATGCAATGCATGAAATGTCATGTTTTTATGTTCATGGATGTGATTTTCATGACATGTTTTATGACTGTAGGATATGGCGGTGAGGAGCGAGGAGTTTGAGCGACGCTATCGGGAGCTCGATGATCACTTTCAGTCACTGAATATTAGCCATTAGGGTCTAGATGCTCGTTATCATGGCCTTGAGGTTAATCACCAGGAGCTGCGAGTCTGTTATCAAGGTTTGGAGGCTCAATACCAGAGTTTGGATGCTAGTGACCAGAGTTCGCTAGCTTAGTATCAGGAGTTGTTGCGGCAGAACGCTACCTCGGGCCCTCACCAGCCTCTTACATTTGATCTCGATTCCCTACTTGATGGCCTAGATGTTGGGCTTCTCCTCTCTCCAGCATGGGACCCCAGTTTTCTTCACGCTCCCTAGCCTCCTCATATGTCAGGTTTAGCGGATGGTGCTCCTGGGAGACTAGGTGTTGAGGATTTTGAGATATCTACCATGTTGCCTCGAGATTCGATGGGTGGAGATAACGCATAGGCGGCACATGCTTAGGAGTTCCCTTTTAGCTTTAGTTTTAGATTTCTCTTTTTTTTCGAACCGAACTTTTTAGATGGCTCCGCTTTGTAGAATCTTAAAAAAAACTTCTAATTTATGAAAGGAAAGGGGATTTTAGCCATTTGCAGTGCCAGGTCCTCATATGTGGTGTTTTATTTTATGAATATGCTTTCTTATTTATGAATGTTTTTCATATATGCATGGATGAATGTTAATGCTAATGTATGTGGTTAATGTGTGTAGGCAGCACCGGTCTTGAGGGATTTTCTTTAGCTCTCTTCCTTTCTGATGTCAGCCTATAACGAGCGCCTTAGGGTCTTTCTCCGCACTGTTCAAGGACCCGATTGGCGAAGGATTGAGAGCTTTGGTCTACGGGGTCTTCAATACCTTGCTTCCAGGCTTGTGAATATGGCTTTCATTCGTGCTACTTTGAAGTTCGGGGATCCTACCACTCATGTTTTTCATTTTGCTGACTTCGAGCTTTGCCTCTTGGTTGAGGAGTTTCATGCTATCCTAGGGCTCCCTATTCCGAAGGAGTTAACGTCCATATCCCCTGTGAGACTATGCTTTACCTTTCCTTCTTTCTAATTTGGAGGCAATGAAGGGTTTATAGAATCGGGAGTCCAATGGGCGCTTTTGGTCAGCTCCCCCTAATGTTGGTGGCTTCCGGGTTGAAGCTGTCCTTAGCTGGTGTGAGAATACACCCAACACTCATCTAGCTTGGCCTTCAATGGTTACTCTACTTCTTCTAGCGGAATTTGTTTGTGGGGTTGGAGCGATTGTGCCCTACCGCTTGCAGTCAGTCATTGACCCACTCTCCACAGGCCTTTCTCCTACAGCTTTAGCCTTGGCTGAGAGTCTGGTCCACTTAGACTCCGCTTCGGTGAATCTAGATTTAGTAAGAGACCATTTTGCTATACTAGAGGTAATTCTCTTTCCTTATCTCTTTCTTTCATGATTTTCATTGTTTGTTTAAACAAATGGATTAACGTAGGTATGGCTGTTGGAGAAGCTTCGCTTGACTACTGATCCACGCTTAGGGAAGGCTCGGTACCTCCCTTTGCATTATGGTCCTAGAGGCTTCACTAGGAAAGATCATCATTCACTGGGTGAAGGTGCTTGGGTCGAGATTCTGGGCTCTAACTGAGCTTTTTAGATTCGTTGGCTCAGCCCTAGTTGGACATTCTATTCATGGAAACTGATGTCCATGATTATAGAGTTTGCTGATGGGGTTGTTTGGCGTCACGTCCTATTCCCCTTCTCGTCTATGCAGGCAGTACAGGCGTCAGCAACGGGTTCCTAGATCTCTATGTTCGACCCATTTCCACGACTTCGGTCCTGACACCCTTGATGCTATACAGAGGCTTTGGGCACACGCTTGAGTTGTTATATTGGATTACACCGCTTCGGAGACCACAAAGACTGAAGAATTCTATAGCTGATGGCTTAGTGAGATCAAGGTTCTCCCCGAAGTTGATCAGCACTTTATGGTGTCTCATGAGTGGGAGAGGGATGAAGATGGTTTGGACCCCCTTCCTCATACTTCGAGGAAGCATGCACGGTGGAATGGCTGGCACCCTTAGATCTTATTTGTTCTTGCCATTTGTTTTCTGACTTGTGTTTTTAGCTTATTCTTGGATTATGAAATTTTGTCAAATTTTATTTACTTGTGATATTTTGTATGCACACTATTCATATAAACATAAACATAAATATTTGCAAACATAACACATTTCATTGAACGACTTTAAAAGGGTACAACGTTTCTAATGATTTGAGTCCTGCTGCCAGTTAGCCTAGAGCAGGTTTCCTAACTCGCGGTCCCTCTATTCCTCACCTTGTCCTAATTTTTACCTGAGCCGCCCTTCACGGGTTTTCAACTCAATAGACATTTCTGGCTTTTGTACAAGAATGGTCCTAATTGTTACCCAAATAGCCAAGTGCCATCTGGAGGATTGGTTTCTCTCTCTTTTTTGGTGTACTACTTTTGTAAATTTGTTTCTTTTATTTTTACACGTGGTAGCGTTTGAGCTTATCTTGATTGATTGGATTGATGAATTCGTTTCCATCCATGTCCATGATCTTAGCAGCTCCTTTGCCCAAGATTTACTTAATGACATAAGAACCTTCCCAGTTTGGGCGAAACTTCCCCCGTTGATCCACATTTGAGGGTCTCATTTGTTTCAGAACTAAGTCTCCTTCCTTTAACGGTTGGTTTCTGGGTCTAACCTGACTATTGTATACCCTAGCCATGCATTGTTGGTACATCTGCAAATGATCCAGTACCTTTAGCCGCTGTTCGTCAATCATGTTCAACTGTTCAAACCTGGCCTTTGCCCATTCTGAATCCTCTAACCTCGCCTCTAGTGCTACTCGAAGCGATTTCACTTCCATTTCCACCGATAAAACTGCTTTCATCCCATACACTAGCAAAAAAGGGGTTTGATTGGTTAGAGTTTTGATGCTCGTCTGTATCCCCATACTACGAATAGCAACTTATCAGCCCAGTCCCTGTAGGTAACGACCATCTTGCTCAAGATTTTATTAATCGCTTTGTTGGCTGCCTCTATTACCCCATTAGCCTGTGGCTTGTATGGTGATAATCGATGGTGCTCGATCCCATATTTCCTCATTAGGTCTGATGTGGCTTCTTGGAATTGAACCCCATTATCCGATACGATGTGATGTGGGATGCCATATTGGGCGAATATATGCTTTTCTATGAACTTTGCCATCTTCTTAGCGGTGATGTTGGTGTAAGATTCGGCTTCCACCCATTTTGAAAAGTAGTCGACTGCTACTATAATGAATCGATGTCCATTAATCAAGTTTGGTTGAATCTCGCCAATAATGTCAATACCCCACGCTGAGAATGGCCAAGGAGTAGATAAGCTATGGAGTTCGGATGGGATTAGATGATTGATGTCACCGTGAATCTGGCACTCGTGGCACTTTCGTACTTCCGATACACAGTCTGTGACCATTGTAGTCCAATATTATCCTTGGTGTTGTATCTTCTTAGCCAGTGCTATCCCATTCATGTGTGGACCGTAATCTCCCACTTGCATTTGTCTCATTACAACAATACCTCCTGTTCTGTGAGGCATCTCAACAACATTCCTTCTAATGTTCATTTGAATAGGTCCCCTTCTATTAGATGGAACTGATTCGCTAACTACCATAATGAGGTTCTTCTAGAGTCCGTTGAGCCTTTTGGGTATTCCCCGGTCTGTAAAAATTTGACGATGTCGAAGGACCAATTCCCGATAGCTTGTTGATCCTCCTCTTCCACTAGGCGACACTAGAAGGGTTCTTTGGCCATTTGCAGTATAACAGGTTTGATTGACTGAGTTCTAAGGCCTTCCCACATCAATGCTAATGTAGCAAGCGCATCTGCCATTTGGTTTTCATCCATGGGCACGTGTTTGAAGATGCATTTGGAAAATTTTTGTGAGATTTTCCATATTGCTTCCACGTAAAGATGGAGTGATTCCTCTCTTATTTCCCAGTCACCAGTGATTTATCTTATAACCAGAGCTGAGTCTCCAACCACTGATACTTCTCTTGCTCGTACCTTTCGAAGTACTTCCAACCCAAATAAGCAGGCCTCATATTCTGCCCCGTTGTTTGTCACTAGGAATTCCAATCGTTTAGAGAGGGGTATAACTTCGTTTTGCGGTGTTATCAATACAACACCTAGGCCGGCTCCATTTTTATTCATCACCCCGTCGAAGAACATTTTCCATTCTACACCTGCGTCCTCTATCAATGTTAGTTGCTCATTTGGAAATTCTAGATTTTCAACGTAATCAAAGTCCAAGGGTTGATTTGCCAAAAATTCAGTGACTGCTCATCCCTTAATGACTTTTTTTACCACATATTCGATGTCGAATTTAGATAATAGCAATAACCACCGTGAGAGTTTTCCAGCTAGTGTTGGTGACTGGCACAAGTACTTCATTGGGTCTATCTTCACGATGGCTTTTATGTGATAAGATTGGAAGTAATGTCGTAGTTTCTTTGTCAACTAAACCATCATTGTGTAGATTTTCTCCACTAAGGTGTAGCGTGACTCATACTTGAGTAATTTCTTGCTCAAGTAGTAAACTGCATGTTCACTTCTATCTTCGTGTTCTTGCACTAGCATGGCTCCAACTGATGATTCCTCAATTGCTAGGTATAGGATCAAGGACTTCCCAGGTTCTGGTGGGAGGAGGACAGGTGGGTTTAACAGGTATTGTTTGCTTTTATCAAATGTTACCTGACACTGGTTATTCCAAACTACTGGTTGGTCCTTTTGAAGTAGTTTGAAGATTGGCTCGCAGATGGTAATGAGTCTAGCTATGAATCTTCTTCCATACTGTAGAGAACCTAGGAAAGATTGGACTTCTTTCTCAGTTTTCGGCGCAAGCATATCCCTAATGGCTTTGCTTTTATCAGGATCCATCTCAATTCCTTTTTTGGCTGACTATATGCCCCAGGAGCTTCTCTAATGTGACCCCAAATACACACTTTTTTGGGTTCAGGTGTAGATTATACTTTTTGATTCTGGTGAGAAACTTATCTAGGATAGCTGGATGCTCCTCTCTAGTGTTGGACTTCACAAGCATGTCATCAACGTAAACTTCCACCTCCTTATGGATCATATCATGCAGGAGGGTTGTGATTGCCCGCTGATATGTTGCGCCATCATTTTTCAAACCAAATGGCATTACCTTGTAGTAGTATATGCCCCATTCAGTGATGAATGCGATCTTAATCTTGTCAGTTATAGCCATTAGTATCTGTTTATAGCCTAGGAAACCATCCATGAAGGAATACATGGCTGCCCTTGCTATGCTGTCGACCAGTACATCGATGTGGGGTAGGGGGAAATCATCCTTTGGGGAGGCCTTGTTCAGATCCCTGAAGTCCACACATACTCTGACCTTACCATCCTTCTTTGCTACTGGGACAATGTTGGCTAGCCACGTCGGGTATTCAACCACTTCTAAGAATTTAGCTTCAATCTGCTTTGCCAGTTCAGCCTTGACCTTTTTTGCCCATTCAGGCCTTAAGCGACGTAGCTTCTGTTTTACTAGTTTGATCCGAGGGTCAGTTGGGATGTGATGTCCCGCGATCTATTTGTCCACTCCAGGCATGTCTTCGTATGACCAAGCGAACACTACCAAGTGATGTTTAAGTACATCTATGATCTCTCCTTTTTCTTTAGGAGTCAAATCATTGGAAATTGTCACCATTTTTTGTGACTCATTTGTACCCAAGTTAATTTCGTTTAATGATGTGTCATGAATGTTAAAGACGTTATACGTATGATCATATGAATGCATGGTGCCGTCAGGCAGAACATCAAACAAGTGAGAAAAATTATTGTACTTCATTGAATGAGCCTCGTAGGCAAAATTGTCAAAGACATCCGAAATATTCATTATTACATCATCAGTTTCCTCCTCCACAGGTAGAGGGGCTTCAATTGTTGCAGTAGCAGGTGCGTCAGTGGTAGGTTCTGCCTCAAGAGTGGTCTGCATCAGCTTCTTAATGAGGAGCTTGATAGTGCTTGGCTGATCTTGGTCTCGCGCATCACCCTTCTTCATCAGCTCGTTAACAGCCTTAGTGAAAACCGCCATCGCGTCTTCCAGTATTCAGCCTTTTACATATTCCTTAGTTGGAGTTATTGCCAGGGTTGGTTTCTCTTCTAGTTCAGCATCAACAATGAACTCAATCAGCTTATCGGTTGTGAAGTCAAAGACATCATTGAATATCTCAAGTCCTTTGACTTCCTCCCCATTCAAGATTATCTATTTCGGCTCTCCTAGGTATGCCTTAGCGCCTTCCTCCTCGTAGACACTTACCATGTTACAAAACATGGGTTGTTCATGCTTGTACATTTTCATGTTCGGGGTGAAACCCAGACCCAATCCAAGTGTGACAAGAATAGGGTCGATGGCCTTAATAATCCCCTGATGATATTTCCCCAAGCCTTTTCCATGGATAAAACCCTGCTTCTTCATTTGAGTTCTTAGGCTTCCAGGGAAGAAGCAATATCCCTTTGAAGTTCCACAACCCTTCTTCTTTTCTTCAGTGGCCATTGCCACCCTCAGCCCTTGCATTGTTCTCTCTTCAAATGCAGCAGCCACCATCATTGATTCCTCATCAGCCTCGATCGTCATTGGCCTCCCTTTATGAATGAGTTTTATCTTCTAGTGCAGAGTATAAGGGACTGCCCCTATTGCATGGATCTATGGCCTTCTTAGAAGCAATGAATAAGTTACTGGAATATCCAGCATAATGAACTTCACATTGGAGGTCACTCCTCCAGCGGTAACCTCTGCTTCAAAGCTGCCTGCTACACCCCCCTTCGAATCATCGTAGGCTCGGATCACCATGTTAGATTTGGCGAGCATATCCTCCCTTAACCCTAGGTGAGGTAGGACCTTAAGAGGATAGAGATTGAGAGCCGAGCCATCATCTACCATTACACATGGTATAGCGCGATCGAAAATTTGAACCTCGATAAATAAGGCCCGATTATGCAGTCACAATTCTTGTGGCAGTTCTGACTGATCAAAAGTTATGGATGGCATCTGAGGGGGGACAATTTCTTCCCCGATGGTAACACACATCTCGAATACTGAGGTAGTAGGCGTGGCAGGCATTTCCATCAACCTCTTGACTAAACCCATACTATGCTTTTACGACTTCTCAAGAAACTGCCAGATACTGTATTTGGCCTGAGTTCCCTTCAACTGATTTATCAAAGGGTTTATCTCTAGCATGTCTTCGTCCACCTTTGGGGGAAGAGGTGGCTCGGGCTGTTCCCTCACTATTTACTCCAGCCTGGAATCATTGAGCTGTACAGTCTCATCCCTTCTAAAAACTCTGCCACTCTGAGTAACCCTTAGTACTCCATTCTCCATCACTCTTGTTTCCCTGGAATTGACCCAAGGGTACTGGTCATATCCCTCCTCCGCTTTGCCACTTCGCCCCTTCAACTTGTAAGAATCCAAGCATATGGGCTTCTTCCCACCAGAAATGATCTCAACCTCAGCCAAGGTTCCTTCTTCGGGTTTCCTTTTCCTTCCCGACTTGAGGACATATGCGTCGAGATCGATGGGGATACTTGTTGGTGCTTTCCCGGATTCCACCTTCATTGCATCCCTCCATGGTTCTCCTCCCTCTGCTGAGAACACTTCTACCAAAGGATCATCCTCGATGCATTCATCTTCGTCAACCACTACGTTCACCACCAGGTTAGATCGAGATAGCATCGCTAGCACAGAATCAGTGGGTATTCTTGATCCTACTGCATGGATATTACGGTGTCTGGTCATTATCTCCCTGTCGAGATGATGAGCGTGAAAGATAGCTCATCAAAATCTGGAACTGCCAGTCTTGACAAATGATAGCGATACCAATCCTGGGATCCCCCTGTTATTAATTATACTACAGAAGGCTCAGATGGTCTTGGCGCCTGCACTAGATAGATAAACATCCACCGCTTTACGTAGCTGGTGAGCAATTCTCCTTCCCTCTATACACAAGCGAGCATATCTCGCATGGTTTGTTTTGGAGGTTCTAAAAATGCGAACTCCGTCTGTAACTCTGCAGAGATGTAGTTCCAATTGGTCCTTTTCTCAACCGACTACATTTCGTACCACTAACTCGCTACTCCTACTACTGAGCATGGAAATAGTGTAGCTATCATATTTTGATATAGGCCATCTGCTCGACACAAGATATAAAACTTGGATAAGTGGGAAGATGGTGCGTCATTCCCGTTAAAAATTGACATATCGGCTAAGCTAAAACTAACCCTCAGGACTTCTTCCCATTCTCTAATCACTCGATTGCTTGACTCAGATTCAAGCATCTCCATCACATTGTCTAAGTCCATCCCCGACCCAATCACCATCACATACTCCTCTCCTTTACTAGACAGTGCTTCTCTTGACAATTCTCTCCCTACTTGAAGCCACGTAGGTTTCTGGCTAGTAAATACCAGCATCCTAGCAACGTTGATCTCAATAGCTTTAATCTTACCCCCGCACCCTCGACGGTTATACTCCTCCTCTAGCATCTTCAAAACCCGATTAGGATCGCTTCTCGAGCCAACCATCATCAAAAATTCTCCAAGCCCTTCAGATAGGCAACTCAAGACCTTCCGCTCTTCTAGCCCAGAGTTAATCATTCCTACCCTTGCCTCAAAATTTGGCAGAGGGTTGTTCTTCGTGCTGGGCTTGAGTGCAGGCTCATGGATGACCTTATCAACCACCAGTTTCTAAATGGCTTTCAGCAGCTCCTTGCAGTTATTTGTGCAATGTCCTGCGGCCACACTATAATGGCAGTAATTGTTCTTCTCTTCCTTCTTGGGGGGGAACATGCTTCTTCAAGCTCTCCAATTGATTAAGTTCACGTAACTTGGTGAACAAGAATCCTAAATTAGTAGCATATGGCGAGATGCCATGATATTCTCCCTTTGGCAGCATAGCAACGGCTACCTTCTCTTCCTTCACCAATTGTACTGCCGGTTGCTTCACCTTCAGCTGCACTGGGTTAGAATCATTCTTCCTGTAATAGGGCTTAGCAACCTGTTGCCCTCTCTCCGCCTCCATGGCATCATAGCGCTCTATCTTCTCAGCCGGCACAAAAACTTCTTGATAACTATGGAAAGTCGCAGATCCCAGCCTCTTCCGATAAGATGGTAGTGCACTATCTAATAACTTCATGATCATCTCCGGTAAAGATAGGCGAGATTGTAAACGCACTTGCGTAGCCATCCATCTCTCAAAATAGGTCTTGAAAATCTCCCCCAGCTTTTACTTCACTGCCTCCAAATTCTTCATGGTAGTGATTATCAGAGTGTTGAACGCATAGTGGTCCATCGTTGCCTGGGACAGACATCCCTGGTCGTAGGCTATGTCCAACCATTCATTCACGGGGCTTCCCAACGTGACGATGAATAACTTGGCCATCATACGATCACTGATCCTTAAGGCCCTCATCACGTTTTGATAATGCGTGATATGTGTGCGAGGATCTGTATTGCTCATGTATTTTTTGAACTGGGGCATAGCAAAGGTCGGTGGCAAAGTATCCTCATCCCCAACTATGGGCTGCATTGGGATAGCACCCCTCTGCCCCTGCACATGAGTGGCTAAGAACTGTCTCCAGAGTTCAGCCATTCCGGGCTATTGAAGGATACTGTTCGGGGTCTCCGAGAAGTCCCCATACTAAGAACTCGGGTAGTACTACCCTTGACCTTGAAGTGTCTAAGAAGGTCTGCCCCAACTGGGTACTGTGGGTTGAGCCAGCCCTTGAACAAAGGGAATGTAATTATAAGAGGGCCTGATTTCTGAAGGCCCTGCCGCCCTAGGTGCAAATGGAGTGTATCCCAGCTGCCCTGAGAAGAATTGGCCACCAATCGATGGCTGAGAAGAGAATTCATGCACTGTCTGACCAATCTGTGGCTGGCCTTGTCCCGAACCAAACTGATAGAATGTAGGGGAGACTATCCCTGAGTTTCGAAATACAGTAGCGGAAGATGATGGCCCCTCTGGTAAATTTGTGCCACCGACATTCAAGTTCGGTACTACATCATTCGCCCTCTATTCGGGTTGCCCAGTCCTTGTGCGGTAGTTAAGGATTGACGCAAACTGCTTGCTATTGGCGAAGGCATTCATTGCAGCAGCAATCTCGGTGCTCACCGGCGATTGGTTGGCTTGTGGATTCTGACCTGCCTCGAGAGCCTGATCACTGGTCACATTTTCTTCTTGTTGATGTGCCATGTTATGGAAGCTATGCAAAGTGTTTTTTTCTGAATTCAAGCTAGAGTCGGTGTACGGAATTCCTTCCTGGTGAGCCGTGGTTGGGGAGATGCGGATTAACTAGTGAGAATCCCTGTTCCAAGCCTTTTGGCAAAACAGCTTTTTCCTGGCTCAAATACACACGAAGATTGTTAGGGAATGCATGTAAGATCATAATGCATGAAATGTTTAATGTCATGGATGCGGAAAAAGTTCAACGTGCCATGATGCAAGATAGAAATCACACACAAAAATAGCAGAATCATTAGTCTATGCGATAAATGATGGTACATTGGTTTTGATATTCATACTCTATCCTAGGGATGTGAAATGAAGTGACCTAATTACCTATGTGGTGATAAGTCAAAGGTTCGAGAACTAAAGTTAGTTCATCTTGGTGTTCGGGTGACTAGTGTAACGTACCTTAAGTAAAAGTGATCCAAAAATGTATGTGAATAACTACCATATGCAGCATATAGATGAATGTTTTGGTTCTTTTACCCCATTAGGGCAAGGTCTCGAATGTCAGTGGACATCATTACAAAAGGTATGTAGTGATGCATGAGTATTTCAGGTAAGTTTTACCTAGGTTAAGACATCAACTAGGATATCTTTTGTGTTCATGTGTACCTCGTGTAGGCTTTTGGTGTGTACGGTCGCCCCGGCAGGGCTATAAGTTGGATGCCAAGTGGACATCGCATAAGGGTTTGGGTTGAATGATGCTACATGATTCTAGTTGGTTTCATGTTATCCTAAGGTGACATAATCTCAAATGTCAGCTAATTCCTAAGTATGAGCGACATCAAAGCAATATCATGAGTGTGTGCGTTCAAGTGTCTGCACCAAGATTCGTGGTTAGCATGGCATATTTGTATAATGCATGATGAACGGGAAAGTGGTAAACACTTAGCATATAGCACACAATATCTTTCTTCCAACCATACAACTCCCGCGCGTAGGGTTTTTGGCTAGTCTCTATCCTAAGTTTGGTTCATCTTAGTACCGCGCACACCTGCAGGAAAAATATAATGTATTATCACGTGTTTGGGTAACACCCTAGGGAAAATGCCTACAGCTTATTTACATGAGGGTTTATAAATGGGTTGCTGATGTATAAGGTTCTTGTTGCACTAGAATACACTCCAAGCCTCTCCCCAAATAGGTTCTAACGAGGTAGGTACATGCTATATGGCAACAAGTGCTCCACTCACTCAAGTACTATATTTTCTCAGGGAGGTAGATTAGTACAAGAGAAAGCTTCGCGGTAATAAGGGTACCTTAGACTTATGGGCTAATCCCTTCTACTGCAATGCGTTATTATGAATATGTCAAAATTAAGAGAAAACCGAATAATGTGATCATTACTTTTCAGCACTTATCCAAAATCTAAAACCTTTTAAAAAACAAGTTTTTAGAAAAAATCCCCAGTGAAGTCGCCATTGTGAGCGAGCGACACGAAGCGGTGGGCCGAGAGCACGCGGGATGAGAGGCGCGGTCCACCGGGGTGTTTTAAAAAAAGAAGCACCAGGTCAGGGACCCAGAAAAAAGTGTTTGAAAGAGAAAAGTGAAAAAATTTTAGATCGGTTCGAACCCGAATCCACCGTCTCTTAGTGTGGAGTCGCCACCTGGATTAGCTCTTTCAAGGAATTAGAGTCCTGTGAGGCTTAACGTCTGGGCAAGATACAGAGATTCGGGTCCGGGATAAGTTGCTTATTTCTCATTGGATCACATTATATTACATCTACAGAAAACTGTATTCTTTTAATTGTGCATATTCGCACTTAGGTCATTTTTTATTTTAAATGCATGTTTCAAGTATGGAGAAATAATAAACCATTCACAAAGCGGAATAGTAAACCATCCACAAAGTAGTAAATAACTACGGAAAATAAATGCGAAAAATAAAAATTACAAAGCTTCCAAAAATCGAGGAATGCAACCGCCCGCTAACCTATTAATTACATTTCCCAAAAAAAATTGAAATTGCGATACCCCGAAGGAAAATTAAAATCCTAAACATACATCTAATCCTAATCTACCTACATCCACAAAGGTTAGCACAGGGGATATCACGTATGTTCGATTTTGAATTTAACGAGGCCCATGTGGCCTAAAAAAGAAAATCAATCGTGGTAATGTGTTCGTTATTTAAATAAAACAATTCATTTAATTAACACATTGGTTGCTCATTTTAATTAATAAAATTGCTCGCATGGTAAATTGATGAGGGCTGTTATCCGAGATTACATTTTATTCCCTTCGTGGGGTGTTCTAACATACATCTTCTTTTAATAAAGAAAAATAGATGAAGAAGAATTAAAACATTTGTATAAAATAAAAATAAAAATGATGAAAATCCTAGGTTCAAAAGTGAAATCAGAAGAAGAAGATGAACACCAAAAGCACGAAAATTGCAGTTTTAGGAACTCAGAGGCTTACCCTTACGGAATGAATATACTTCGAAGATATCCGATCAACCGTTGAAAATCCTCCTCGTTCTTTAGTTTAGGTAAAAAGAATTGTGTTGGAAGTCCAAAAATATTCGTCTTAATTCTTGGAAGCATTTCTGAAAGTTTTATTTTTATCTATCAATTTTCGGGATCTAGATAATCGAAAAAGACCTGACTATTTATAGGAAAAATCCCAGAAATACAAAAAAGGTAAGTTTTTCCGGTGAAGGGTCTCGCCGGAAAAAAAAAGTTTGGCGAGGCCCCTCACCGTGACTTTGGCAAGGCATGAGCCTCGCTAAAGCTTAGCGAGGCAGCCTCGTCAAGCACTTTGGCGAGGGTGCCTTGCCTCCTTGGCGAGGCTGCCTCACCAAACCATGGTGAGGCTGCCTCACCAAGTTTGGCGAGGCTACCTCGCCTCCTTAACAAGGCTTCCCCGCCAAAACCCGTTTCTCGGTGAGGCCTGCCTTGGACCTGGGATTCCGTCTCTCCCAGGTTTCTGTTTTTCTGAATTTTTATTTTTTTCGTATTTTCGTATTTTTTAATTAATTTCTGAATAAAAATAAAATTAAATAATTTTATTGAAAATGTTCTTTTGAATTTAGAGACGAGGAGGATTCCTATTCGGATGCATCAAGATACTCGAAAATTGTGATTCATGGATAAAATCCCGAAAAAGTTGTCATCGTTGAACGCGCGAGCTGGTACAAAATCCCGTGCTCACACTTATGAAGCCAATCTTGGTTTTCTTTTAACAAAGCTGAGGGAATTGAAGAAGCTAGACAGAGTAAAGGCCTGGTCGCCACCCAACCATGAAGACATGCAAAACTTTTTCAATTACCACGTCACGATAGGCCATCGCACAAATAATTGCAAAGACCTTTTCAAGGCCTTCCAAAAGCTGGATAAGGATGGGGTGGTGGCAGAGTGAAGGTTGAAACTAAGCACAAAGACAAACCCGCTCTCGCAATTTGATGGGGCCATGAGGATGATTAAGTCTGGGCTAGATGAGAAGCAGCTTCTCAGGTGTGTCGGAGAGGTAACGGGAGAATTTGTAATGGTTATAGGCGTTGGCATGGATGAGAGGCGTGCTTTAGAGACCCTGGAGGAGGGAGCGAGTTCTATTGGATTTGGCAGGTCCTTTTGATGTAAGGACCCGAAAATTTTAATCTATGCGGGATGCCCATGTTCAACGAAAAGGACTCACCATCATTCCATCTTTTGAAATTTAAAACCTTGATGCGAGCAAAAGGTTTTACGGATGAGCTAATGGCAGAGTTGTTCCCTTATTCTTTGCAGGGATAGCTGCGGCATGGTACGCCTTCCCACCTAAGGCAGTAAAGGATGACTGGGAGAGGATCTCTAGTGCTTTCAGGGAGCACTTCTTATTCTTGGAATACTTGGAAGTAGGGATGAGAGAATTGATCAGCTGCACCTAGAATGAAGGGGAAAGTTTCTATGAGTATGCCCAGAGGTGGCTGACCATAAAGTAACATTAAAGTTAAGGATGGAAGAATACTCAATAATAGGAAGGATAATGGGTGGAACCCACCAATTTTATAATGAACGGCTGTTCCAATTATAGATAATGAGCTTGGAGATGTTGCTGGAAGAAGGTAGGAAGCTAGATAGGTTGGCGAATGAGATGGGCATACGGATTTGTGCCGTAGATTCAGGATTGCTAGAAAAACAGGTGTTGAGGCTGGTAGCACAAGCTGGCAAGGGAGAACATGTTATGGTCATTAATGAGTGGAGCGCACTGGATGCGGCTAAGGAGGAAGAAGCTAGTTCCTCGCAAGTTGGAGGAAGGACCCAATACAATTGCCCCGGTTTTACCCTTGGGGGAATGCCCTCATATGATGGGAGCGAGGGCCCATCTTTCCATGTGATTCGATTTGAGGCGTTCATGCGGGACCAGGGACTCTCAGATGAGACTCTCGCTACGCTTCTTCCTTGCTCTCTGACTGGGACGGCAGGCGAATGGTATATGAACCAGTCGCTAATCATAAGAAGGTGTTGGAGGAATGTGTCATGGGCATTCCAGGATAGCTTCCTATTCATAGAAAAGCCCAAAATGGGAATGAGAGATTTGGTGGCCTACAGGTAAGATGAGTACGAGCCATTTAGAGCATATGCACAGAGGTGGATGTCCCTTCAGGTGGTGATTAAGAACAAGCCCACCACTGACCAACTCATAAAGATGTTAATTGAAGGGGCAAGACTAGATATCCGGGATCGCTTGGCTCAGAATGAGTACTTGGGCTTCATCGATATCATCTAGACCAGGCTCGACATTGAATGGTACCTTCAGGATTGGGACCCCCATAATTCTATCATAGGAACCGGGATCCCTTTAAACCAAGTTCTTAATATGCTCACCGAGGCTGCTCCCGGGGTGAATTTTGTGGGATCAGTCCCAATGGCTGTTGAGAGCATGGTGGATGATTATAATCTTTTTGAGTCTGTGTATGTTGCGAACAGAGCAAGGAAAAGGAGGAGCCGGAAGTAATAAAGGTGAAGGAGGAGCCCATCGATTTAGATGGGTACGTGTTAAAGTCCCAGAGGAAAGGTGCAAAGGATAGCACCTATCAGGTGGAGGGCAAAGAGATCTTATATGGTAAGGGCCCGATCAATCTGGATTCTTACCAATTGAAGAACACAAAGAGAAAGAAGGAGCAACCACAGTATCTATGGTAGACACCCACCAAAACAAGGATGATGGAGGGAGGAATATTGAGAGTGATCATTAGTGGTCGAGTCTTTAGGAACAATCCCATCCAGCTCGGGAATTCATCAGCTGAGGAAGTCATCAGGGATCACATAGAACCGCCCCTACCCCCAGTGGTTAACGAAGATGAGTTGGAAGTCTACCCTTTGGTCAACCAGCTCAAGAGCACTCAATCGAAATACATCATTTGGTAGGTTCTACGCTTCTCCGAGGCACATTGCCGAGGATTGGTACAGAAGTTAATGGAGATGGAGGACACACCGAACACTTTGGTGATTTAAATGTACTCTGCAATAGGGGAGGGGATACCCTTGAAGAAAAGTCCATCCATCACGTTTGACTGATCAGACCTGCAGCCCGAACAATGAAACCATAATAAGGCCCTCTTCATCTGGGTCAACATCTTCGACAGGTCCATTCCATGTGTAATGGTGGATGATGTATCTGCTTTGAATCTTTGCCCGCTAAAAGTGCTGCCTCACATGGGCTTAAATGAAGACATGTTAGATAGGTCGGACACTATTATCCAAGCCTATGATGACTCCAAGAGCAGGGTTGTCGGAACATTTACTACTACCATAACAGTGAATGGAGTGAAATCGGAGGTGAAACTCAATGTGTTAGACATACCATTTTCTTATTTCTTATTATTGGGTAGACCGTGGATTCATGCCCTAGGCATTGTCCCCTCTATGCTCCACTCCACTAAAAGATTAAGCTAGTTCATCAAGGAAAACTAGTCACCATGGAGGTGGACAAGGAGTCTGTAATGGCAGCATCGACTTTCATGGAACAAGGGCTGGGAGACTTGAGGGTGACCATGAAGAAGAGGAGACTAAGAAGAAGAAGAGGATCCCTATGGGCTACCGCTATTTTTCAAAGGGACTGAAAAGAATTATGAAAAAGTAATTGTTCAGGGAAAGGGACTCGGTAAATGTCATCAGGGTATGGTGGAGGCTATTGACCCTCTTTTATTGACTCCCATAGCTGGATTGGGGTTTACCCCGAAGCATAAGATCTACAAGCACAAGTGACCATCCTTTTACAATATGGTTAGCGTATGCACTATTCAAAGGGAAAGGCTATACTTGGGGGATAATGAACCCGTACTGGCGGGTAATGAGTCTGTGCCAGGATTTGAGATCTTCAATGATGTGTATGATTTTGTTGCAAAGTGTATGTTGGCTCCTATCCTCGAGTCTGTAGATGACTTGGAAGAGGCGGATAGCCTGAAAGGGGTTGCAATGGAAGGAGTGTAGGTTGAGACTCCTGAATTGGTTGTGGCGGCTGCCAAAGTAAAGGGGAAGGCCAAGATGTTTGTGGAAGATGAACCTGAATCTGAACCCATGAAGAATGAAGTCCAAGATGCTATCGAGGCAATCACAAAGGCCCTCATAGTGCTAATGAAGAAGAAGGAGGGAGGCATCAAGGATCAGCTTGCTGCAGCTGCGAAGATTATCACCAAGGACACCGCCGAGAAGAAGAAGACCACCCCTGTTGAGCCCACTCTCGAAGAGCCAGCTCCAATGACTTGTGAAGACCCTCCACCTGTGGAGGAGAACGATGTTAATGATGTAATTTTTATTATTTCAAACATTTTTTACGTGACCTGTGAAGCATTTCAATCAATGAATCTGAACTTTGCTTACTTGTGTGATGTTTCACCTGATGGTAGCATGCATTTTCATGACCATTCGCATAATGTTTTTAGCATAACTGATACTTCTTTGCATGAAATTAATTTGGGTGTGGATGAATCGCCTAAAATGGTGATGATTTCGAGTGATCTGACTCCTAAGGAAGAATGTGAGATAACAAATGTACTTGAAAGCACATGGTAGCGTTCGCCTGGTCTTACGAAGACATGCTAGGGGTTGATAGGGAAATCACCGAGCACAGAATCCCAACCGATCCATGAGTCAAACCTATCAAGCAAAAGCTACGGAGATTGCGACCTGAGTGGGATGAAAAAATGAAAGTAGAAGTAGCCAAGTAGATCAAAGCCAAGTTTTTATAGGTAGTGGAATATCCTACCTGGTTGGCCAACATTGTCCCGATTACAAAGAAGGATGGGAAGGTTCGAGTGTGTGTAGACTTCCGAGATCTAAACAAGGCTTCTCCAAAAGATGACTTCCCTCTGCCCCATATTGACATCTTAGTCAACAATGCTGCCCGGGTTGCAATGTACTCATTCATGGATGGGTTCTCAGGGTATAATTAGATCCTCATGGCCATCGAAGACAAGATCAAGACCGCTTTCATCACCGAGTGGGGGGTTTATTGCTACAAGGTCATGCCTTTTGGGTTGAAGAACTCCAGGGTAACCTATCAAAGAGCTGCAACTGCCCTCCTACATGACTTGATCCACAAGGAAGTAGAAGTAAATGTGGATGATATGCTAGTCAAATCCATCACTCGGGAAGGGCATCCAGCTATCCCCGATAAGTTTCTCGCTCGAATTGAGAAATATAACCTTCGCCTGAACCCAAAGAAGTGTGTATCCGTGGTCACCTCAAGGAAGCTGCTAGGGCACATAGTGAGTTTGAGGGGTATAGAGATGGACCTAGATAAAAGCCGGGCCATTAGGTAGATGCTTGTTCCAAAGATGGAGAAAGAAGTGTGATCATTCTTAGGATCCTTACAGTATGTCAGCATGTTCATTGCTTGCTTGACTGCTATCTGTGAGCCGATTTTCAAACTCCTACGAAAACAATTACCAGTGGTATGGAATGACCAATGCCAGATCATGTTTGAGAGGATCAAGCATTATTTGATTAACCCTCCTATCTTAAAGCCTCCTATCCCAGGCCACCCTCTTAACCTTTAACTAGCCGTGGAGGAATCCTCTATAGGGATAATGCTAGTGCAAGAGCATGATGATATGAAGGAACACACGATATACTACTTAAGCAAGAAATGCTAGAGTATGAGACCCACTGCACGGTAATGGAGAAGATATGTGTAGTAATGGTATGGCTGACTAAGAAATTACGCCACTATTTCCAGTCTTACAAGGTACAAGCGGTGGTTAAGGTCGATCCCATGAAGTACTTGTGTCAATCTCCCACATTGGCAGTAAACTATCTCGATGGTTATTGCTCCTCTCAGAATTTGATATTGAGTACATCACTAGGAAAGTCATCAAAGGACCAGCCGTTACTGAATTCCTTGCTAATCAGGCCACGGACTCCAATTATGTGGAGAATCTTGAGTTTCCGAATGAGCAGCTATCCTTAGTGGAAGAGGTGAAGAAGGAATGGACCATGTATTTTAATGGTGTAATGAATCGCAAAGGGGCAGGCCTTGGCATAGTCTTGAGCACACCCCATAATGAGGTCATTCCATTGTCTAAGGGTTTGGAGTTCTCAGTCATGAATAACGGGGCAGAGTATGAAGCATGTTTATTTGGGTTGGAAGCATTAAGGAAGGTGAAAGCGAAAGACATCTCAGTCATCGGAGATTCAGCCTTAGTAAGTTAGTAAGTAACCGGCGATTGGGAGGTCAAGGAGGAGTCGCTTCGCCCCTATTTGGAAGCGGTCTGGGTACCTCTGCCAAGTTTGATAAGTGTGTGTTTCACCACGTTCTACGAGAGGATAACCAAATGGCCGATTCCCTTGCCACTTTGGCCTCTATGTGGGAAGGACCCCAGACCCAAACCATTTAACCATTGGTGCTTCAATCGGCCAAAGAGCCTTATTATTGCAGAGCAGTGATAGATGACGAAGACTTGGATTTGGGTTGTTGGTACTTCGATATTATTAGGTTCTTACAAAAGGGCATTGATATGGACTCTAAACACACTTCCCTCCATCGCTCGGCCATCTAATTTTATCTTCTTGACAATGATTTGTTTCATTGTACTCCGGAGGGTTTGCTGCTTCGGTGCTTGACTAAGAAAGAAGCGCTACTAGTCATAAGATGTATGCATGCAGGGGATTGCGGCCCACACATAAATGACTTAGCTCTGGCTAAGAAGATTCAGCGTCAAGGATATTATTTGACTACCATGGTCGTAGACTGTGTGGTAGAAGTGAAGAAATGCTATGAGTGCCAAATCTATGGGGATCTCAGCCATTTACCTCCCTCGAATCTTCACAATTTATCTACTTCTTGGCCATTCACGGCATGGGGGATTGATATAATTGGAGAGATTTACCCCTCCTCTAGCAATGGTCATGGAATTCATCGTAGATTACTTCTCCAAGCGGGTAGAAGCCGAATCCAACTCCAATATCACCGCTAAGAAAATGGCCAAGTTCATAGAGAAACACATCTTCACCCATTATGGGATTCCTCATCACATTGTCTTAGATAATGGAGTTCAATTCCAAGGGGCAACGACACAGCTTATTGAGAAATACGGTATTGAGCACTCTTCACCATATAAACCGCAAGCTAATGGGGTAGTGGAAGCGGCCAACAAGTCCATAAAGAAGATCCTAAGAAAGATGGTGACCACTTATCGAGATTAGGCAGATAAGCTACCTGTTGCAGTTTGGGGCTACAGGATGAGCACTTGGACCCCCACAAATTAGACTTCATTCTCATTGGTATATTGAATGGAGGCGGTCCTACAAATTGGAAATGGAAGTCGGATCTTTAAGGATAGCCCTCGAAGCCAAGTTAGGGGAGTTTGAATGGGTCAGAGCTAGGTTTGAACAACTCAACCTGATTGATGATCATCTCCTCAAAGCCTTGGACCACCTCCAAATGTATCAACAACGAATGGCTACAGCGTACAATAGCAAAGTCAATCACCAAAGGCAACCCCTGAAAGTAGGGGACTTGGTACTAAAGCCGCTAAGACCATCAAATGTGGATGTTAGAGGAAAGTTCAAGCCCAATTGGGAAGGTCCATATGTAGTCAAGAAGGTGTTGAATAAAGGGGCAATCAAGATCATGGACATGGACGGCAACGAATTCGTCAAACCCATCAATCAAGATAAACTTAAGCGCTACCACGTTCAGGAAAAGAAATAAATATGAAAAAAGCAGTATAAAACAAAAAATATATATGTGAATAAGCCCGTCAGCTAACACTTGGTTGGTTGAGCAAAAATTAGGGCCCTTTTTTCACAAAATAAGATAGTCTGCTAGATTGAAAACCCGAAAGGGCTATTCAAGAAAAACTTAGGAAAATGAGTGAAGAATAAATTTTTTAGTTAGAAAACTTGAGAGGGCTAGCTCATGATAGGAGTCAGATCACTCGAAACATTTGTACTTTGATTCATTTCATCAATAAAGTTATCATTTCTTATTGAAAATGTTTGTGCGCATGCTTATGAAAATATATGAATGCTAATGGTTGAAACGTCACAAGTAAACAACAAACATTAAATAACACAATTAGTTTTGTAGTTTGAAACAGAAAAGACAAATAAATCCGATAGAATCATACCACATCGGTATATTCTAAGCAAAAGTCAATTAATTTTCGTTCTTTTTTAATTAAAATAGCATCATTCTCGACCAAGTTATCGAGCTGGCTCTATTCCCGACCGTAAGGGCTCAGACCATCTTCCTCCCTTGACCACTCGTGAGTCACCCATGCATATCGCTCAAGGTCCGTCAATAACCTAATCGTTGTAAGCTATCCGCGGTAGAATCTGTCTGTCTCCGTAGTCTCAACCGCTCCGTAATCTAGATGAGCGAACTGGGTATGCTGAATCCATAGAATTGGTAGCCTATCCAGCCAAGAATGATGCCACTTGGAAGCCCGAGAAGATCATAAACTGCACGGTATCAGTTGATGCCTCCCGTACTGCCTACATATGCGACTGGGTGAATAATAAGTGGAAAGATATAAGCCCATCAGCAGGATCCCATCCTCGTGCATCAGAATTGCAACATGAGTGATTGCCCACCAAGGGCACAACCAGAGAATCCTGTCATCAGAAAGTCAGTTGAAAATCTGGATCCAATCATGCTTAATCAGCCGGGTATGACCCTCAGTGGTTAGTCCCCGCTTGTTATAAGCAACAAGTGAATAATCAAAAGGGTTTCCCCGTGGATCACTGATCAGGGAGAGCTTCTCCAATAGCCAGACCTGGGTAGACCATGTTTAGAAAAATGGAGAGTGAGGGAAGAAAGTGAATGGTCAATGCAGGCTTACATCGAGAAGCGTGAAGTGGTCATCAACCAAGTCAGGTCGGGAGGTGGCAGCATCTAGGCTGATGAGGTTCTCCGCCAGTGTTAAGGCAGATGGGGAATTCCCACGAGAGAGTGGATCAATAGCAGATATCAGCCGGAATGGGTGACTAGGCAACTCCACAAATTAACTCCAACATCAGAAGTAGAGAGACTCCCACTTGACGTCGCTAGGTGCGCAGATCTTTGGGAGTGGGCCAGCTAACTCTCCAGGCCTGCGATCCTCAGATTCTGGGATCGTGAATGCTCCTGGGCCCTCAGATAGTTCTGGAGCTCTAGAGAAATCAAGGCCTACGACCGGAAACATGCATCATAACATAAACACTCAAGAAAATGTCAACATATGACGAATAAGCATACACATCAACATGCATTCATAAAAATATATTTTTTTCAAAGAATTGAGCAGGTACCTCGGGAGTCCCATTCTACGCGATGATCATGTTATGGGTAGACAAGTAGTGGCGGACGTAGTTCTCCGCATCAGCTAGGGGAACCTGTTGTGATAAAGCGGAGGTCAAACATAGGAATCAATCGAGCTTAAAAGGAAAGGGAGAAGAGATACTCACGTGGGTAGCACCCTCCGGAGCAAAGGTCACGGTGTGTAGACTCTAGGGTAGCATCTGCGCCTGTCGCTCCCCTACCCTCGCCATCAAGGAGAAAGTGGTATCCCGGTGGTTGGTGAGATAACCCTTCACAAAGCCCGGGACATGATACATCCGATCTTGGGAGTTTGCTCGAGGGGCTCGGGCTCGCTTAGCCACGCCCGCCTGTTCCAAAATTGTTAGTACCAAATAAATAAGATAAAAGAAATCGAAATACAAAGAGAATCATACCCTCGAAGAGCCTGTGCCACCCATGCCGTGGCCTCTACTACTGTCACCACCACCGTGGCCATAACTAATGACTCCACCGCCATAATCACCATCGTTGCCTCCATGACCGGGACCATCATTGGGACCGTCACCTTCACCATCTCCTCCGAGGTTCGCCTCCTCCTTATCATCCAAGGCCACTCCACCCATCATCACCATTACCTGCTGGCGATGCCAATCCTCCATATCATGAGGGGCAATGTGAGGACAGGGTGGAAGGAGCCACCCTAGGTGAGTCAGGTAAGAGCCGCCAATCGAAGGAGCCTCTTCACCGTCCCCCTCAAAGAACGTGGCCTAATTCGCTACAGAGGTGATCATCAGGTTCAGCCAGAATACGTCGACAGGAGGGTGAGGAGGCACAGGCCGCTCAGCAATGGTCGAAGTCTGCCAAGATCGGACTCTCTCCCCGAGTTACCACTCGAGGGAGACCGGGGACTCTAAGACTAGCCGATGGTCATCAACATCCTCCTGGGTGGTCACCACGGTCGCCCGATTTGGCAACATCATCCAGGGGTCCAAAGTGATATGTAATTGCAAAGAAGAGGCAAGTGTTCATAATGAGATCATCAAGGAAATGCAATAACAAAAGGCTCGTGGAACTATTTAAATACCTGATCGAATGTGAGGCCACAGAGGCACTCCCGGTAGCCTGTCCGCCATTTGCGGAGACCCCCGATCGGGTGACACTAAATGACTAGGAGAGGCTCATCCTAAACCACCTCAGTCCTAAAAATCGAATGGGGAAGGATGTCGTGAAAAGGCCCAAACCTGCAACAGAAAACAAAGTCAAATAAATAAGCGGAAACAACAAAACAAAAATGCGTGTAAAAGACTGAATCAATTACCTAGAGTAGGACGTGGCTCAGCTTGAGAGCCTTTTCATGCACCCTCACCACGCAATCTAGACCATAGTACATCTGACCTAAGATAGCCCTCGACTAGTTCTGGACCGAGATCGATGCTAGATCCTCCACAGCGGAGATCAACCTGTAGTTGATCTTGCTAGAGGTAACGGGGAAGAAGAGGACAGTCAACAGGCTGATCACAAATGAGCGAACACATTGGGCCCAGTGACCCACCGGAACCTCGTCCATCACGCCCCAGTAATGTTACAGCTCTTTATAGGAGAGCTTGCCTGCTCGAGGGGTCATGCTAAATACCGGTCTATGAAGATGTCAAAGTGAATGGCCCTTTCATGCTAAGCTAGGCCAGTCATGGCCACCACGTCTGAGGGAGTGATAGTCAGCTCTCCCACAAGAAGGTGGAAGGTGTGGGTGGTCTCCAACCAACGCTCGACCAAGGCGGTGCAGGCAGGATGGGAAAGATGAGGTATGTGCTCTAGCAAAATCTATGCGAGACTGTCGAACTCGGTAGCAATGATGGCATCACGGAGCTCTAGGTCTCTAGCGGTGTGGGCCACCATTTTCTAAGAGCCCCTATACCGGAAAAATTGGTATAGATTTGTGGCTGCAAACACAAAGAATAAAATGCTAAAATCAAATCACAAAGCCCAAAGCGAGGATCCGCATCATTTTCTGCCATAAACTTGGGTCTTAGGTTGATATTTTCAAGTATACCTACTGTGGAAAATCGTAAGTTCAATTGGAATCCCGTTCTAAACTGGATTCTGCCAAGATAGAAACTATTTCTGCTTCTGTCCCTGCAACCTGTTAATGATCTTACGATGCCTATAACGACATTGTTAATGTCGTTAAAGACATCGCAGTTGCAAGGGTAGAAAATAGCCTCTGCCTCGATTTCCATCCCAAAAAATCCAAATTTTTTGCATTTTAATCCCCACATCAGGTTCCAAAACATCCTAAACTATGTATAATCAACATACAAAGCCCAATCATGCATCAATTTCATCTAAATCATGCAAATTTCACAAAATCTAAAACCTAGGGTTTGAACTAAAATCGGAGAAAAGATAGAGATTGAAGGAGTTTCAGGTTACCTAGACCACAGAGGCATGTTCCCTGAGCCTCAGGAACAAGGAATCAATGGGGGAATTGATCGAAAACCTGACGAACTCGTCATCCCTCTCAAAGCAAAAAGCTTTCGCCATCGAGCACACTTTAACGTTTAAGATATTGGGGTGAGCTTGAAGGGAAGAGGAAGAAACGACCTTCGGATTGCGAGCCTTGATCTTGAACAAGATTTTGCTGAAGCCTTGGTGAAGAAATTCAGTTTTTTAAGGAAGAAGGTTATTTTTTCGGTGAAAGGTAGAAATTGAGGGAAGTTAGGTTTTATTTCAAAATCTGGGACTCTCGATGTCGTTAACGACATTGCAATGTCATTAACGATATCACCCAATGTCGTTAACGACATTAGCTTTTGACCCAGCCCATTTCTTTTATTTTTGGCCCAAATTCATTTTTAACTCCTTTAAAATTCATTTATACACCGTTTGAACCTTATAAAAATCACCGAACATATCCAACCGACTTCTAGAACCTCACGGAACGGTTTCAAAACTCGGTCATGTAGCTCGAGTTAACTTTTACGCATTCATATTTTAATTCTTAATTGAAGAAGTAAAAATTTTTGCTTTCATCAATCTCAATCAAGAAATTAAAACACTAATTCATGCATTATATTCTCATAAATTTCTTGACTTTTCACAGTCAATGAACTTTCTACAGTTTGAAGTTTCCTGACTTTCTATAATCCACACCTTTCCTGACTTTCTACAATCAACGAACTTCTACAGTTCAAAATTTCCTGACTTTTTACAGTTAACGAACTTTCTACAGTTCGAAATTTCTCAACTTTTTACAGTCAGTGAACTATCTATAATTCGAAATTTCCTGACTTTTTAACAGTTAGTGAACTTTCTACAATTCAAAATTTCTCAACTTTTTACAATCAACGAACTTTCTATTATTCAAAATTTCTTGACTTTTTACAGTTAACGGACTTTCTACAGTCCATATCTCCTTTCAGACTTTTTACAATCAACGGACTTTCTACAGTCCAAATCTTCTTCAGACTTTTTACAGATAATGGACTTTCTACAGTCCGCATTCTTTTTGACTTTTTACAGTCAACGAACTTTCTACAGTCCTCTTTCCTTCAAACTTTTTACAGTCAAATGAACTTTCTGCGGTTCGTAAAATTTTGACTTTTTATAGTAGATGAACTTTCTACAGTTCGTAATCTTCTGACTTTTTACAGTCAACGAACTTTCTACAGTTCGTAATCTTCTAACTTTTTACAGTCGATGAACTTTCTATAGTTCACATTTTGTATGACTTTTTACAGTCAATGAACTTCCTATAGTTCACATCTTTCCTGGCCTTTTTTTACTGTCAATGGATTTTCTACAATCCACGTCATCAGTAGGCTTGTCACAGCCTGCACACAGAATTCTCAACCAGGAGGACGGAGGCAATTGGTCAACGTTCTCTCCCTAACGGTTCCAGCTGTATCAACCAGCCAAAGGACAACCTTCAAGGGAGCAATCATTACCGAACGGGCAAATCACAAGGGGCATGGAGAAACCGATCCCCGATACCATCACACCGAGATGAAAGCTTTTAGTTATCATCCCAAAGAGTACCAATCATGACTGGGCAAGCATTATCTCTAAAACCCTGCTGCTCTTTCAATCGTGGGACTAGACTGGTCTCATATCAGTAGTTATCCCACGAGGGGCAGCCTGTGAGCATAGGATTTTACTCCCAACTCACGAGTTCGATGATGAAGCTATAATATCATCCCTTGTTAGCTTTTTACATTTTTCAAGGTCCTAAAATCATCTGGAAATCATCTGCCTTGTTTCTTTGGGCCTCTGCTCCCTTAAAAAGCCCAAAAACTTAAGAAAAAACCCAAGTCTGGCCATGCAATGTCGTTAACGACATCGCAATGTCGTTAACGACATCATAATATCATTAACGATATTGCTGATATCGTTAACGATATCACGGTAGTAGCAGAAAAAAAAATGCACTTTCTGCAATTTTAGGCCAAAATGCCACTCCCCCCACATACTCAGGCATTCTTCTAAAAAACTAGATTTTCACTCCTTTCCTAGGATTTGGCATTCTCCCTTTCACATGGGATCATGTGAAAAGCTTACAAAGTTGAAAAAGTGAAAAAGGGGGAGTGGCCTAACCTATCCTAAGTTGACTTTGGATTGAAGGGAGCTCTTTAAAGAGAGAGAGAGAGAGCTGAGTTTCAGTTGGGAAGGAGTTCACATTCAAGAACAAAATACAGACTAGAGTGAGCTTGAGGAAAAAAAAGAGCTTGAGTGATCTTTTTGGTTTTTATGCATTTTAAGAGCATTTTAAATACTTTGAGAACCAAACAATCATCTTTTAACTTGTTTTAACTTCCATCTTTGGAGCTTGAGAGTGTAAATTCATGTATAAGGCATAAACTCAGGTTTTCTTGGGTTTCCTAAAGCAAGTTTGAGATTTTCGGTCATTTTCCATATTTTTAAGTTTTCGGAAGTCAAAACTCGAGAGAAGAAGGATTTCTACTTCCTTTCTTCATCTTGTCAAGAATTACATTTAGAGAGTTCTACCTCTCTTAAAACAAATCATCTTTTGTCCCTTTTTCTGGAAAAATCGCAAACTGAACCAAAGAAATGAGGTGGACTTTCTGGGGATTTTCGTGGACCTAGTAAAGTGGATTCACAGCAACGGGGTAAGCCTTTGAGTTCTTAGAGTCGTGCTCTACTTGTTTGAATCATATGTATGTGTTTGGTATGTGAAAAATGTAAAACACAAACAAAATAGAAAACTGTATGTTTCTGCCTCCACAATGTCATTAAAGACATCAGTTTCCAGGCAGAACACAGGCAGAAAGTTAGTAAAATTTCCAGATATCGATTTATGTTCAAGAGGGTCAGTGGTAACCATTCAGACCTGAAACATGAGTTTTTATGTAATGTAACGTGTACATGTGGAAGTTTTATGAACCCGAGATTTTTCCGAAGAGAGTTCGGACGCTTGAAGTCGATTTCCCTTCATCGGGATATTATTTTATCGACTTTAACGGTTTCCTCTTTGGAATAATTTTAATAACACCATGATTTACACTTTTGGACCTAGATTTATTTTTCATCGATGTTATATGGAAGTGTGTTAGGAAACCTTGACGAAGGGAACCGAAGTTCCCTGATAACTGAACCAATGAACATTCACATGTGGCATTTTCATTAATAAAATGGCTAAAAACAACTTTCGTGTATAAAATAAATCCTTTTTCAGGAAATGAAATTTCAAACTCCTTGATGTTTTAAATTAGACCGCTCGGGTCTCGCAAAAATCAAAACGAACATACTTGCGAATACTTGTGACGTGCCGTATTTGTGCTGACCTTTATAGATGCAACTAGACTAGGTTAGATGTATGTTAAGATTTAATTTCCTTCGGGTATCGCTTTTCATTTGGAAATCAAATGTAACATTTGTTAGATATCGATGTATTTTAGGCGATTGTATCTCGTAGATCTCGTTGTATTTAGGTGATTTGTTTAACCCCCAACCCAATGATGTAATTAATCCCTCGTAGACTAGGCGAATTTAAATTTCCTACGTGTTTACTTTTCGCAATTTACTTATCGTATTATGCATGAGCGATAAATTATAACATAAGCCGAAAACATCTAGTTTAGTTCGAATATTATAAACGTGTTTCCTATCGAGTGTAATTTAACTCAAATGTCGACGAAATAGGTAACTCATCCTGACCCAAATCTCTATTTTATGGTACGGATTAGGCAAACGGATCTAAGATGTACCAAATTTTCCCGGAAGAGCTGATCTAGGTGGTGACATTGTAATATAGACTAGAGATTTAGGTCTCGAGTCTTTCAAGCTTGAAAATCACTTTTTAAGCAACTTTCTTTCCAATACATTTTCGAAACCAACAACCAAAACACCAACCAATCTTTTTTTTCGAAAACCCCCACGCCCCAGTTCCGTTCATCGAGGGGGCTGGCGCCTCGAGATGGCCGCGCAGGTCCATAACGTCATCCGCTCACATATCCTATTTTCTTTTATCCCGTAACTCTAGTTGGTCCTTTGAACCTAATTCCTTCCCTGTCTGATCGATATCTTTTAAAACTACATCATAACTATATACTTGTAGTGGTCACCATTTTTCTAGTTTGATAAGTGATACTGACAACACCTGTTCGTATTTTGAACTGTTATCTTATCGGGTAGAGAAGTGGGGAACAAGGTTTTTGGCTTCGTTATACAATATAAGTCCTCAGAATTAGTAGAGTCAAAACCTTGCGAACAAGTTTTTGGCACCGTTGCCAAGGAAGGCAATTACGTTCTAGAGATCAAATTACCGGAGAAAGGGAAATTATATTTAGTTGTAAATAGATTTGTTTACTTTTAATTTTAATTTTTATTTTTTGTTTTAAGGTTTTATATTTTGTTATTAACATATTTTTCTTTCTTATTCATTGAGTTTTCTTTCTAGTGTGTGCATGCTAAGTACGCGTAGTTCGAGAGAAAATTTGGCATCTTTCGAATCAAAAAGAAAAAGATTTGGTAGGAGAAGAAAAAGAAGAAATAAGAGACAAAGAAGAAGGATGGCTAAAGAAGAATAACAGAATGTAGATCAACCTCAACCAAGACTCATGGATTATGTCATTCCGACCATCAATGGTAATAATCAGGGAATTGCTATACCACCCATTGCCACAAACCAGTTTGAAATCAAGCCAGCATTACTTCAAATGATCAGCAATAATGTGCAATATTATGTTCTACCCAATGAAATTCCGAATTCTCACATTGCAAACTTTCTAGAAGTCTGTAATACTTTCAAAATGCCTAATGTTCCTAATGAAGTAGTTAAACTTCACTTATTTCCATTTACGCTCCGGGATAAAGTGAAAGTTTGGTTGAACTCATTACCTACAAATTCAATCACCACTTAGAATCAATTAGCCTAAGCCTTTCTGACTACATATTTCCCTTTAGCCAAAATCGCAAGACTCTTTAAAGAAATCCCTTCCTTTACCCAGAAAGATAGTGAATCCTTGTACAAAGCATGGGAACATTATAAGGAACTTCAGCGAGTTTGTCCTCATCATGGTTTACCCTAGAATGTTATTCTGCAAACTTTTTACAATGGAATAAATCATGCAACAAGAGGAGCACTTGATGCTATGGCTGCGGGATCTCTTATGAAGAAAACTAGTTAAGAAGCTTTTAATCTTTTGGAAGATATGGCAAATAACAATAGTATGTGACCGGTGGAGAGAGCACAAGTAAGTACTACTAATCCTACTCATTCGCATGTTGCATTTACATCTTCTAGTTTAGTTAAAAAGGTCAATGAATTCGACCCCAATTCTGTTATGCAAGCTCAAATATCTGCATTATCTCATAAAATAGATAATATGCATACAACTAAGAGTAACCCATTGACATGTGAAAATTGTGGCCAAATGGGACACATTGCTTTTGAGTGTAACTTTATCCCATGAGTAGGGGAGCAACTAAGTTATATTCAAAGTCAAGGGAATTCTTATGGCAATAATGGAAATAATTATAGGAGTTTTAATTGGAAGTATGGTGATAATCAGCAAAAGAATTATCAGAGTAATGATAGAATGGGATAGTTAACAAGTAAGATAGACAAATTTTTAGAAGGAGTTTGTAATAAGCAATCAGAATCTGAGGAATGTTACAAGAAGTTAGAAAATAAGATGGATCAGATGTTTAAGAATCAATCATCTTCTATTCATAATTTGGAAATACAAGTTGGTCAATTAGCGAGTGCTATTCCATCTAGAGGAAAAGGTCATTTACCTAGTAACACAAAAGGAAATTCTAAGGAAAATTTGCATGCTATAGCCCTTCGTAGTGGTAAATTACTAGATAATCCAAATCCTTCATGTATACTTGCTAATGATGTTGTTGAAGTACTAGATGATTATCCGAGTAAATCCAATGATAAAGCAGGAGTGGATGAACAACCTAAATCCGGAAAAGTTAATCCCCCTCAACCACCATTTCCACAAAGAATGAAGTAGAAGAATGAGGATAAACAGTTCATCAAGTTCATCAACAAACTTAAAGGTTTGGAAATCAATCTTTCATTCATTGAAGCCATTACCCAAATTCCTAATTACAGTAAGTTTATAAAAGAACTTTTATCTCGTAAGCGTAGTTTAGAAGAAATATCAAAAGTATCTTTAATTGAAGATTGTAGCAAGATAATAACTGCTGCAATGCCCACTAAACTTAAAGATCCAGGAAGTTTAACAATACTGTGTAAACTTGGAAACATTTCATTTCCTAAATGTTTATGTGATCTTGGGAATAATATAAATCTTATGCCTTTATCGATCTTCAAAGAACTCAAGCTCGATGATGATGTTAAAAGGATAAATATGGTTTTGCAATTTGCTGACCAGTCTATTAAAAATCCTTATTTCATAATTGAATTTGTGCTAGTTAAACTGGATAAATTTATTTTTCCAATAGACTTGGTTGCGCTAGATTTTGCATACGATGAAAAATGTCGTATAATTTTAGGAAGACCTTTTAACATACTGGCAAAGCATTGATAGATGTGTCGGAAGGTAAAATTAAGTTAAGGATAGGTGATGATACTGTTGAATTCGACATGGATAAGGCTGATAAACACCCAATGGATGAAGATATATGCATGAAACTTAACTTGATTGATGCTTGCATTCAAGAAGTTATTAAGTTAGATTTCATTATGAATATAAAGTCAAGGGGTTGAAAAACTCCATTGTTTCTTTAAATCTATTATGTTTTCCAAAATATATATATTATTATATAGTAGTATATTTTTATTGTTTGTGTGTATTATAAGTTAGTGTGTTTTCAAAAAGAAAAGAAAAAGGTTTTTGGAGTTTAAACATATTGCGATCGCGACTTATAACGCGCTCATGAATTAAGTTATCAAAACTTTCTGTTTCTGTAAGGAGAAAGTCACGATCGCGACTAGTGCGATCTTACAGTAGTTATTATTGTAACGGCTCTATTTTCTAATGGTTATAATTATATATATTCGTTGAAACATCTACTTTTACCCAATTTCCTATATATATATATATAACTACTTTCCTGATTGATTTTCACAAATCAATCACTCTTTTACACAAATACAATCGCTTTCAAACTATTTTCTCTATTTTTCTCAAATCAACACAAAACCTTTCTTTCAATTCTTGAATTCGGATTCAATGGCACCAAAGAATTCTGCAACAACCAAGGGAAAGAACAAATTGGTTAATCAACAAACCAAATTTGGATGTCCTTTTCCCATATACAATGATGAAGAAGTAGAAAGATACATGAGGATGAAGAACTTTGAAATCCAAGGTGCACTATTTTATGATCCTACTTTTGTAATTGATGCGGGGATTCATCTAGAAGTAGAGGAGTATTTTTCGTTATTTGTGTTGGAAAATTTCGTGAACATGTGTTTCCCATTTAACGAGGAATGGGTTCTCAAGTTCTTGGTGACTATTTAAGAAGATGGGAATTTCTTGAAAAGGAAATTTAGGAATGGAGGAGAGGAATATAAGTTCACTTTGATGGATTTAATCAAATGGTTCGGTTTTGGAAGAACATATGAAGAGATCGAGAAAGAAGATGACTATGAGTTGACAAATGTTTGGACTGAGTTAACGGGATTGGATCGATACGATGTCAAAAACTAGTCCAAAAAAAACATTCAGAGCAACAGTCTTCTTTACCTTCACAAGTTTATTTCTCAAAGTCTATTCTTCCGACATGAAACTACTAAAGTATCAATCAAAGACTTAGTTATATTGGAGTGCGCGGTTTTGTACTTACGGTAAAAAAATTTTATGTATATATTAGAATATATCACTAGTCTTACTACACATAAAAGTCTAGAGTTGGAGGTGCAAATAAGCAAAAAACCAACTACCATATCAATATAGTCCAAGAGAGAAATTCAACTTTATGGGAGGAGTATATATGAAGAGAGCTAGAATAGTTATAGAAGAAGATGGGAAATTTACATTTCTACCATATGGGGTAAGGGTTCGGAAGCTAAGAATGACAGAGGAATCGACTTCTCGAGTGAACCAACCCAACAAAGGCATTGAAGAAGTTCAAATTGGAAGTAGTGAAGCAAGACAAACCTCCGAGAGTACAAATGAAGATACTTGGAGGGAAAGTTCATCAATGACATTAACAAAGCTTGTTGTGAGCACGGGATTTTGTACCAGCTAACGCGTTCGATGATGATGGCTTTTACGGGATTTTATCCTTGAATCACACATTTTCGAGTATCCTGACTTATCCGAATTGGAATCCTCCTCGTTACTAATAACATTATTTAATTTAGAAATTAATTAACTAAAAAAATTTAAAATAATAAATAAAAATACAAAAAAATGAAGGAGACGTAATCCCGATAACGGGCAGCCTCGCGCGCACGCGAGGGAACCTCGCTATGGCCCTAAGATACCCTCGCGGGGACTACCCATGAGGGACTTAAGCGACCCTCGCGGGGGCTCCCTGTGAGGGTCCTATGGAACCGTCGCGGGGCCTACCCATGAGGGTACTATGGAACCCTCGCGGGGCTTATCCGCGAGGGTCCTATGGAACCCTCGCGAGGCCTGTCCGCGAGGGTCCTATGAAACCCTCACGGGGCCTTCCCCCGAGGGTCTTAAGCGACCCTCGAGGGGGCTGCCCGCGAGGGTCCTATGGAACCCTCGCGGGGCTTGCCCGCGAGGGTCCTATAGGAACCCTCACGGGGCCTACCCGCGAGGGTCCTAAGCAACCCTCACAGGGCCTGCCCGCGAGGTTCCTAAGGAACCCTCGCGGGGCGCACGTGAGGTAGCTACACGTGGAGGCAGCCTCGCGGACGCGTGAGCGTGCCTCATGGGAGGCGAGATAGCCTCGCGCGCGAGGCCTCGTGAAGAGTTCCGCGAGGCCTTTTCTCCGACGAGGCCCCTCGCCAGAAAAAATTTCCATTTTTTGGATTTTTCGAGATTTTCCTATAAATAGTAGGATCATTTTCGATGATCGTGATCCCGAAATTATCAGATAAAAATATAGCTTTAGAATGACCTTTGCTTCCAGGAATTAAAACAAACAATTTTTGGACTTTATATTACAACTTTTTTTACCTAAACTCAAAGGACGAGGAGGATTTCTAAATGACCGATCGGATTCTTCGACGTGGATTCGTTAAGTAACGGTAAGCATCTGAGTTCCTAGAACTTCAATTCTATGCTTTCAGTGTTTAATTTCTTCTTCTGAACTCTCCTGTGAACCTAGGATTTTCATCTTTTATTTTATTTTAACTGTTGTAATTCTTCTTCATCTTTTTCTTTGTCATAAGGAGATATATGTTAGAACACCCCCACGAAGGGAATAAAACATATTCCCGGATAACGGACCACACTTTTTAGCATGTGAGCAATTTCATTAATTAAAATGAGCAACCAATGTGCTAATAAAACGAATAGCTTTATTTAAACAACAAACAATATCGCGATTGATATTTTTTAGGCTGCGCGGGCCTCATTAAATCCAAAATCGAACATACGTGTTATCCCCTATGCTAACCTTTGTGGATGCAGGTAGATTAGGATTAGATGTATGTTTAGGATTTTAATTTTCCTTCGGGTTTCGCAATTTCTTTTTTTCGGGAAATGTAATTAATAGGTTAGCGGGCGATTGCATCCCCCGATTTTTAAAGCCTTGTAATTTTTATTTTCCGCATTTACTTTCTGCATTTACTTACTGTTTTGTGGATGGTTTATTTTTTTGCTTTATGGATGATTTATATCTCGCAATATGTGGTTTATGCATATAAACTCAAAAACGACCTAAGTGCGAATATGCACAATTAAAAGAAAACGGTTTTCTGTAGATGTAATTTAATGTGATCCAATAAGAAATAAGCAACTTATTCCGGACCCGAATCTCTATGTCTTGGTGGGCCGTCCCCCGGACGTTAAGCCTCATAGGACTCTAATTCCTGGAAAGAGCTAATCCAGGTGGCGACTCCACACTAAGAGACGGTGGATTCGGGTTCGAACCGATCTTAAACTTTTTTCGTCTTTTTCTCTTTCAAACCTTTTTTCCCGGGACCCCGACCCGGCACTTTTCTCCTTTTTCAAAACACCCCGGTGGACCGCGCCTATGAAACCGCGCGCTCTCGGCCCACCGCTCCGTGTTGCCCGCTCACAGTGGCGACTCCACTGGGGATTTTTCTAAAACTTGTTTTTTCAAAAGGTTTTAGTTTTTGGATAAGTGCCGAAAATTATTGATCACATTATTCCGTTCTCTCTTAATTTTGACATATTCATTATAACGCATTGCAGTAGAAGGGATTAGCCCATAAGTTTAAGGTACCCCTATTACCGCGAAGCTTTCTCTTGTACTAATCTGCCTCCCTGAGAAAAGATAGTACTTGAGCGAGTGGAGCACTTGTTGCCATATCACATGTACCTCCCTCGTTAGAACCTATTTGGGGAGAGGCTTGGAGTGTATTTCAGTGCAACAAGAACCTTCTACATCAGCAACCCATTTACAAACCTCATGTAAATAAGCCATAGGCATTTTCCCTAGGGTGTTACCCAAACACTCTTTCATGCATTATATTTTCCTGGTAAGTGCACTCCTTAGTATCATCGCAGTACTAAGATGAACCAAACCTTAGGATAGAGACTAACAAAAACCCTATGCGTGGGAGTTGTATGGTTGGAAGAAAGGTGTTATGTGCTATGTGCTAAGTGTTTACCGCTTTTCAACTCATCATGCATTGTATAAATATGCCATGCAAACCACAAATTTTTGTGCAGACACTTAAACGCACACACTCATACTTTTTATGTCACCCATACGTAGGAATCTAGTCGACACTCGAGATCGTGTCACCTTAGGATGACCTGAAACCAACTAGAATCATGTTGCATCACTTACTCACATTCTTATTTACCAAAATCCCGGTACGATGCCCATTTGGCATCCGAGTTACCACCCTTTTGGGGCACCCGTCTACACCAAAAGCCTACCTTAGGTTAACTTGAACATCCCAGTTAATGTCCTATCCCAAACCCTCGTAGGATAGCCTTTTGCTCACGCATCACTACATACCTTTAGTGATGATGTCTACTGACATCTAAGACTTTGGCCCGATGGGGGTAAAAATGACCAAAACATTCATTTATGTGTTACTTGCGGTATTTTTCTCCATGCATTTAGGAGATGCCTTGCATTAGAGTCCATCACACAGCCTACTCACACATAAAGAGAGTTAGCTCTCAAACCTTTGACCTATCAGCACACGGGTAATTAGGCCACTTCATTACATCATTCCACTTTACGTTGTCCCAAGGGTAGGATACAGATCTCAAAACCAATGGATCTTCGTTCATCACATGGACTAACGATTCTGTTCTTTTTTGTGTGTAATTTTATCTTACATCATGGCACGTTAACCCTTTTCCGCAGCCATAACATTAAACATCTCACGCATCAATCACGCATCATGATTCTACATGCATTCCCTAACGAACTCCTTGTGTATATCAGCTAGGAAAAAGCCACTTCATCAGAAAACTTGGAGCAGGGCATCTGGCCGGCTGGTCCGTCTGTCTCCAATCACGGCTCGTTAGGAAGGTGTTCCGTACACTGACTCTAGCTCGGATTCCGATCAAGATACTCCTTGCAGTTTCCGCAATATGTCTAACCAACGGGAAGAGAACGTGATTAATGAGCAAACTCTGGGAGCGGCTTAGAACCCGCCAACAAATTAATAATTGGTGAGCACCGAGATTGCTGCAGCTATGAACGCTTTCGCCAATAGTGACCAGTTTTTGTCACTCTTCAACCGTCACAGTAGAACTGGGCAGCCCAAGCAGAGGGCAAATGATGTGGTGCCAAATGGTGAGGGCACAACTCTAACAGGTGGACCTTCAGTGTTTCCAAGTGCTGGCATAATCACCCCTGCACTCTATCAGGGTCAACCGCAATCAGTGTACGAGCCACAGATGGGTGGCCAATTCTTTCAGGGGTAACCGGGGCATGCTTCTTTCGGCCCAAGGGTAGTGGGGTCTTCAGAGATTAGGCCCTCTTCTAATTTCATTTCTTTTGCTCAAGGGGTGGCTCAGCCCACCATGCCCAGCTGGGGCGGCCCTTCTCAAACATTTCAGGGTCCATGGTAGTACTACTCAAGTTCGTAGTACGGGGGCTTCTCAGAGACCCCAAATAATATACTTCAACAGCCTGGAATGGCTAAACTCTGGAGACAGTTCTTAGCCACTCATGTGCAGGGGCAAAGGGGTGCAATCCTGGTGCAGCCCATAGTTGGAGATGAGGATACTTTATCGCCGACCTTTGCTATGCCTCAATTTGAGAAGTACACAGGCAACACTGATCCTCGTGCGCATATTGCACATTATCAAAATGTGATGAGGGCTCTGAGGATCAATGATCGAATGATGGTGAAACTGTTTATTATCACGTTGGGAAGCCCGGTAAACGAGTGGTACAGTCACTTGCCTATGGATATAGCCTACGACTAGGGATGTCTATCCTAGGCAATGGTGGACCACTACGGGTTCAACACTCTAATCGTCACCACCATGCAGAATCTGGAGGTGGTGAATTTCAACCGGGGGAGAATTTCAAGCCTTATTTTGAGAGATGGATGGCTACGCAAGTGCATTTACAGTCTCGCCTATCTTTACCAGAAATGATCGTGAAGCTCTTAGATGGTGCACTACCATCTTACCGGAAGAGATTGGGCTCTGAGATATTTCATAGCTATCAGGAAGTTTTCATTCGAGCTGAGAAGATAGAGCGCTATGATGCAATGGAAGTGGAAACAGGGCAGCAGGTGGCTAAGGCCTATTACAGAAAGAATGATTCCAATCCGGTACAGGTGAAGGCGAAGCAACCGGCAGTACAACTGGTGAATGAAGAGAAGGTAGCCGCTGTTAGGTTACCAAAGGAAGAATGCCATGGCATCTCGCCATATGCTGCTAATTTGGGGTTCTTGTTCACCAAGCTACGTGAACTTAATCAATTAGAGAGTCTGAAGAAGCATGTCCCTCCCAAGCCGGAGGAGAAGAATAATTACTGCCATTATCATGTCACTGTGGGACATCGTACAAATAATTGCAAGGAGCTGTTGAAAGCCATTCAGAAGCTGGTGGCAGATAAGGTCATTCATGAGCCAGCACTCAAGCCCAGCACGAAGAGTAACCCTTTACTGAATTTTGAGGTGAGGGTAGGAATGATTAACTCGAGGCTAGATGAGCGAAAGGTTTTGAGATGCCTATCTGAAGGGCTTGGAGAATTCGTGATGATTGTTGGGTCGGGAAGCGATCCTAATCAGGTTTTGAAGATGCTGGAGGAAGAGTCGAACTGCTGAGGGTACGGGGGGAAGATTAAAGCTATTGAGATTAACCTTGCTAGAATGCCGGTATTCACAGGCCAGAAACCTACGTCACTTCGCGTAGGGAATGAATTTTCAGGAGAAGCACCGGCTGGTAAAGGAGAGGAATATGTGATGGCGATTTAGTCAGGGATGGACTCAGACGATGTGATGGAGATGCTCGAATTCGAGTCGAGTAATCTAGTGATCAGAGAATGGGAAGAAGTCCCGAGGGCTAGTTTCAATTTAGCCGGTATGGCAGTTTTTAATAGGAATGATGCATTGTCTTCCCATTTATCCAAGTTTTATATCTTGTGTCGAACACAGGGCATTTCTCAAGACATGATAGCTACACTGTTTCCGTGCTCACTAGCGGGAGTAGCTAGCCAGTGGTATGAGATGCAGTCAGTTGAGACCAAGAGAAATTGGAACTACATCTCTGCAGAGTTCCAGGCAGAGTTCGCATTTTTAG